>UESW01004416.1:657887-726326 GCA_900491605.1 Calamus simplicifolius
TTGGATTTGAGCTTTTCTTCTTTTCTTCTTTTCCTCTTCTCTTTGAAGATGTTGAATCAGGCCTCGGCTTTGATTCGTTGCAAATGTTGCAGATGAGAAGTTAGAAAATCTCAAAAATAGAGCTTTATCCTTCTTTTGGAAGTCCTCCGATTTTTTCAATATGAGCGCCTTGGATTTCTCTTTGAGCTTTTTGGAGTGGAAGGATTTGAGTTTGAACTCTTTTCTCTCTGATTTCAGGCTTGAGAATTCTCGGATTTTTGATTTGAAATCACTTTTTTTCGTTTTTCCTTCGTTATTTTTTCAAACGGGCGTTCTCCCCTTTTATAGATTTCCTTTAATCAGTTTTTTGGTGAGAAAACTAGCTGTTGGAATGTACCTAGAAAGTTTTTTCAAACAAAATATATCTGTTAGAAGTTAGGTAAAAAGAAAATATTATCGTTAGAGCTGATCTGGCATTTTAAAATTTCGTTCCAGATAGGTTGGAGTCGGCTCCAACTTTTCATGTATCGGTTCCAAGTCGTTTATCCAAAAATAGAAAGTTCCGAGTTCGTCGAGGAGTCGGCTCGAAAAAAGTTAGGTGTCGGCTCGCCATGGTCAGGTGTCAGCTCCAAAAGACTGTAAGTGTCGGCTCCGAGGTAGTCAAAAATCAAGCGTTCTGTCCCTGCATTGGAGTCGGCTCCAGACACTGTAAGTGTCGACTCTGAAACTCTGGGTGTTGGCTCCAAAACTCTAGGTGTCGGCTCCAAACCGTATCAAAAATCAGAAGAATATTTGACTGGCCATGGGGTCGGCTCCAGAATTCCTAGGTGTCGACTCCAGGCTCTGAAACCTTGAAACTTATATTTTGTAATTGATTCAAAACACGTTTCTTAATGCCTTTAAATCAATCAAATATTTTTAAGCCATGAAACACTTGTCAAATCTATTAGTAATCAAATAAATATACTCAATTCCTTTATTAATCATCAAAATCAATAATTGGGTCAACAGCCGCACTCGGTAGGGGGAAAAAAAGAAACTTTTCTTACAGGAGCCCGGCGAGGGAGATCTCCGTTTTCCCAGCGTTCAAAGAAGGTGACTTAGCGTCAACAGATTAGCGCTCCAGGTAGGGGAAAAAAAAGAAAAGCTTCGAACCTGTCAGCAGAAACTTCTCTTTCCCCGAGCTCTCAAGCAATGGTGACGATCCATGTGCAAGAGGTCTCCACCAGTCATGCTGGGGGGCAGCGTCAGGGGGCTGATCCGCTGGCGGTTGGCCCCTCCGCTCCCCCAGCCATTGTCCCTGCACCACCACCGCAGCAGCTTCAAGAAGACCGGCTTGCCGCCCTCTCCATGCAAGTCCAGTCTTTGGTAATGGTGGTCCGAGTCCTGCAACAACAACCGGCGGTCGCGCAGCAGCCGGAGCCACTCCTGTCAGTCCCAGGAGTGGTCCAACCCAGCCAACATTCTTCTCGGGGGATGTCTCCCGCCCGAGAAGCTCACCACCGCCGTACTTCACCCAGGCCTTACCGCTAGGAAGTCTCCAAGAGGCCCGGTCGCCCTCTCGACACGCCAGTGCTTCTCCCAAGCGGCAGCACGGGAGGGAGGCGGAGCGTCCCCGTCAGCATCGCCGACATTCTTCCCCCTCCTCAGAATCCTTGAGGGAGGGGTCCTTCAACGGCCGAATAGCCCGCCAGGCTGAGCGCCAGCTCACGAGTATAACCAACGGCTGGAGGAGCTCAGCCACCGGATTACCAACATGCCAGAGGCGGACTATGACGGCCCCCGCTGTCCCGCCGCATTATGGAGGAACCGATATCAACCCGGTTCCGCCTTCCTCAGCTGGACCCGTATGATGAGACCACCGATCCCTTGGACCATTTGGAGAGTTACAAGTTCCTCATGCAGGTCCAGGAGGCAACCGATTCACTCCTCTGCATCGCCTTCCCCGGCACCCTAAAGAAGGCTGCTCGAGCCTGGTACCCCCGCCTGCCGCCGCGGAGTATTAACTTCTTCCACCAGCTAGAGAGGCCTTCCTGGCCCATTTCGACGCCTGCCAAAAGATTTCGAGAGCGGCGAACAATCTTTTCTCCGTCCAGCAGAAGGGTGGCGAGTCCCTGCGGGACTACGTCGCCAGGTTCAAAGAAGCAGCCCTAGAGTCTATAACCTCGAGAACTCATGGCCACCTTGGCTTGAAGCGTGGGCTCTATCCCTCCCGCTTCGCATATTCCCTTGACAAGAAGCCGCACGGCTCCTATGCCGAGCTCTTGAGCCAGGCTCAAAAGTACATCCGCGCCAACGAGGCCAACTCCTCCCGGCGCGAGGCTAACGGAAGCACCACCAAGAAGCCGACCCGTCTAGAGCCCGATGAAGTTCATCCCAGGAGGCCCGAGCCTCCTCGCCGACCAGACAACCGCCCTCGAGCTCCCGCGCCGAGGGACGGCCCGTTCACCCCCTGCTTGCTCCCATCTCCCACATCTTGCTGGAGATCGAGGGCGAGTTGTACCTGCCATGCCCTCCTCCACTAAACCCAAAGACCCTCAACAACAAGAACCTGTACTGCTGCTACCATCAGGACCACGGCCACAACACCGACGACTGTCGCCAGCTGAAGAAGGCGATATATGACCTTATCCAGCGGGGCCACCTGGGAAAGTTCATCCAGAGGAACAACCCGAGTGCCCCTGGCCCATCGGCGCCTCCGCCGCTGATGATCGACAATGCTCCGACAGAGAAGACGGTGGCTATGATATCCTGGGGGGCAGGCGGCCCGCCCAAGAGGCCGAGGGGGGAGGGAGAGTTAGATTATGTAATCCCTTTTTCTAAAAAGGCCTAGAGGGGGTGGTTAACAAAAATGATGACAGCGTCATCGTGTCCATGACGATCGCTAAGCATCCTGTAAAAAGAATTCTGGTTGACAGTGAAGCTCGATGGATGTGTTGACTTATGACGCCTTTGTTCGTATGGACCTATCTCACGAGTTACTTCGGCCCATGGCCACACCCCTGATGGGTTTACCGGTGATTCTGTGAAGGTCGAGGGAGAGATCACTCTCCCTGTCACGGTCGGCACACCCCCACATCAAAGCATAGTATTTATGAGCTTCCTCGTGGTCCGGGTGCCCCTTGCTTACAACGCCATCCTCGGAAGGCCCGGACTTAACCTCCTGGACGCTGTCATCTCCACCAAAAGACTCCTCGTGAGGTTTCCACCAGCGATGGAGTCGAAGAGATGCGGGAGGAACAGAACCCATCGCCACTCTGCTACCACATGGCCCCCAGTCCACAGGGGCGGTATCCGTACCTGCATCAGAAGCGCTAGATCCCCGAGACTTAGAGAGAAGAGGGGAGCCGATCGAGCATCTACTGGCCTTCCCTCTAGGGGAGGACCCGATGAGGACAATCCAGATTGGAGCTTTACTTCCGGGGAGGCCCGTGATCAACTCCTCGCTTTCATGCAGGCCAACGCGGACATCTTCGCGTGGTCAGCGTCGGATATGCCAGGCATTCCGAAGGAGGTAATCACCCACTAGCTTAATATCAGGCCAGAGTGCCGACCCGTTCGGCAGAAGAAGAGGAGCTTCACCCCAGACAGGCAGAAGGCCATAGACGAGGAGGTGCGCAAGTTGGTGATGGCCGGTCACATTCGAGGTGCACTACCCCGACTGGCTGACAAATGTCATCATTGTCCGCAAGGCCAGTGGGAGTTGGAGGATGTGCCTGGACTTCACCGACCTTAACAAGGCGTGCCCAAGGATAGCTTCCCGCTGCCTAGGATCGACCAGTTGGTGGATGCTACGTTCGGCATGAGACCCTCAGCTTCATGGACGCATTCTCGGGGTACAACCAGATCAAAATGGATCCGGCCGACGAGGAGGCGACCTCCTTTGTAACTGAGAAGGGGATATACTGCTACAAGGTGATATCATTTGGGCTGAAGAATGCGGGAGCCACCTACCAGAGGTTGATGAACAAGGTCTTTGAGGACCAGATCGGGCGTAATATGGAGGTATATGTGCACGACATGCTGACCAAGAGTGCCCAAGTTGCCGACCACATTGCCGACCTAGCGAGACCTTCGGCAACCTCCGCCGATACCAGATGAGGCTGAACCCCCGCAAGTGTGCCTTCGGGGTTACAGCAGGCAAGTTCCTAGGCTTCATGGTGACAGCGGGGAATCGAAGCTAACCCTGACAAGATTCGAGCCATCCTGGACATGAGGCCCCCAGCTAACAAAAAGGAGGTGCAACGCCTGACCGGGAGAGTAGCAGCTTTGAGCCATTTCTTGTCCAAGTCGGCAGAAAGGTGTCTACCTTTCTTCAAGGCGCTGCACAAGGTCAACAGCTTCTAGTGGATGAGGGAATGCCAGGAGGCCTTCGAGGAGCTGAAGAAATTTTTATCCACTCCCCCGCTGTTGTCCAAGCCAAGAAGCGGGGAGGAGCTTTTTCTATCTCGCGGCCTCCCCAAGGCCGTCAGCTCCATGCTTGTCCGCATGGATTCCGGGGTGCAGAAGCCAGTCTACTACACCAGCAAGGTACTCCATGATGCGAGACAGGTACTCTCAGACGAGAAGATTATATTTGCCTTGATTGTCTCCGCCCAGCTTCCACCTTACTTTCAAGCTCATCCGATCGTGGTGCTCATGGACCAACCCCTCCAGACCATCTTGTCCCGTCCTGACACCTCCGGTCGATTGGCCAAGTGGGCCATCAAGCTGGAGGAGTTTGACTTGTCCATTCGGCCGAGATCTGCGATGAAGTCCCAGGTGTTAGCCAACTTTTTGGTCGAGTGTACCTGGGCCGAGGAGCATCCGGGGGAGCCATGCTCGGAGGCCCATGTGGAGTCTCCCATGGCTGAGGCAGGACAGGAGGCCTGGATCCTCCATGTGGACGAAGCATCGAATTCTCAAGGGAGTGGGGCTAGACTCATCCTTGCAAGCCCTGAGGGGGAGGTGTGGAGTACGCCCTCCGATTCCTTTTCCCAGCCACCAATAACCAAGTGGAGTACGAAGCCTTGCTGGCGGGGATGAAGCTAGCCAAGGAGCTCGTGTAAGGCGTCTGAGGGCCTTCATGGACTCTCAGCTTGTTTTCGGGCAGGTCGCTGGGGAGTACGAGGCCAGAGATCCGACTATATCCCGATACCTGAGCAAGGTGCAATCCCAGGCCTCCCAGTTCCTTTACTTCCGCGTCAGCTATATTCCCCGGGCGAGAATGCCAGGGCTGATGCGCTGTCCCGCTTGGCCACTTTGGCCGACGACCTTGGGAAAGACGTACGTGGAGCACCTGCAAGTCCGAGCATTGAAGCAGCGGAGGAGGCTCTACCGATCGAGCAGGAGCCCTCTTGGATGGACGCCTATGTACGGTACTTGACCGATGGCGCCATCCCTGAAGACCCGACCGAGGCAAGACTACTCAGGCGGCGGGCCCCGAAGTTCTTGCTAATGGACAGGAAGCTTTATCGAAGGTCATTCTCGTATCCGATCCTCAAGTGCGTCGGCCCTACGAAGCAGAGTACATCTTGCGAGAAATCCATGAGGGCATCTGCGGAGTCATCTGGGGGGCAGAGCCCTGGCGTACAAGGCTCTGCGGCAAGGATACTACTGGCTGACCATGAGGGAGGATGCGGCCGAGCTCGTCAAGAAGTGCGATAGCTGCCAGCGCCATGCCAACATCCAGCGGCAGCCGATGTCTCAGCTAACCCCCCTGGCGGCACCTTGGCCCTTCGCCCAGTGGGTATGGACATCTTGGGGCCGTTCCCTTCAGCCTCTGGTCAGCGCAAGTTCCTGTTGGTGGCCGTCGACCACTTCACCAAATGGATCGAGGCCGAGGCACTCGCCAAGATCACCGAGGGTAAGGTGAGGTCCTTATTCTGGAAGTCCATAATATGCTGGTTCGGGCTACCACATACCCTGATCACCGACAACGGCCGTAGTTCGACAACGCGCCCTTCCGAGGATTCTGCACCGAGCTGGGCATCCATCAGCGGTTCACCTCCGTGGGGCATCCTCAGACCAACGGAGCAGCCGAGGTGACCAACCGCATTATTCTCCAAGGATTAAGAGCCGGCTGGATGACTGCAAAGGGCGATGGGTGGGAGAGCTCCCGAGTGTGCTATGGGCCTACCACACCACGCGAGCCCCCACTGGAGAGACTCCCTTCGGCCTCGTCTTCGGATCTGAAGCCGTCATTCCGTAGATCGGCTCTCTGAGCCCCAGGGTGGAGGCATACAGAGAGGAGGACAACTCGAACCAGCTGCGGGCCAGCTTAGACCTGGTTGAGGAGGTGCGGGAGCGAGTGCGACTCCGGATGGCAGCCTACCGACAGCGGCCAGGTATTACAACGCTCGCGTCCGCCCCAAGACCTTTTTGCCGGGGGACCTAGTCCTTCGGCGAGCTAAAGTTTCAAAACCGATGGAAGGAGGAAAGTTAGCGCCGAACTGGGAAAGACCCTACCGAGTCATCAAGGCGCTCCACCATGGGGCGTATAAGATCGAAGGACTGGATGGAAAGCCACTCCTGCGAACGTGGAACGCTGACAACCTCCGTCGGTATTATCAGTAGTGTACTCTCTTTTTTTACATTGAATTTCATGTTTGCATTCTTCTGGGCCCTTGCCCTGCATTTAATATTAATCAACATGAGTTCAAGTATCCCAGTTTCCAGCAAAAGCCCGAGGCCAGCTCGGCACAGAAAGTCCAATGTACCATTGGCACCGAAGACCGTGTACCATCGGCTTCCAAAAGCCCGAGGCCAGCTCGGCACAGAAGTCCAATGTACCATTGGCACCGAAGACCGGTGTACCACCGGCTCCAAAAGCCCAAGGCCAGCTCGGCACAGAAGGTCCAATGTACCATTGGCACCGAAGACCGGTGTACCACCGGCTCCCAAAAGCCCAGGCCAGCTCGGCACAGAAGGTCCAATGTACCATTGGCACCGAAGACCGTGTACCATCTCCCAAAAGCCCAAGGCCAGCTCGGCACAGAAGGTCCAATGTACCATTGGCACCGAAGACCGGTACCACCGCTCCCAAAAGCCCAAGGCCAGCTTGGCAAGAAAGTCCAATGTACCATTAGCACAAAGACCGGTGTACCATCGGCTCCCAAAAGCCCGAGGCCAGCTCGCACAGAAAGTCCAATGTACCATTGGCACCGAAGACCGGTGTACCACCAAAAGCCCAAGGCCAGCTCGGCACAGAAGCCCGAGTTCCCCTCGGCGTCCCAAGGCCGATGTTCCGTCGGTCCCAGAAGCCCGAGTTCCCCTCGTCCCAAAGCCGATGTTCCATCTGTCCCCAGGAGCCCGAGTTCTCCTGGCGTCCCAAGGCCGATGTTCCGTCGGTCCCCAAAGGTCCAAGTCCTCCTCGGTATCCGAAGGCTGATGTTCCTGGGGAATAGAGTTGACCATCAGCACCAGATCACTACCCCCTCGATGCCTGGTGGCACGAGACCGGCATGGTCCTGTACAGGCCTTGGCCCTTTCGGGGTCCGACCCTATATAACTAAAGATCGCTCGCGGAAGAGTAAAAGCTGCCCTCGGCCGACGAAGCCCCAAGGGGTCCTACGTCGGCGGCCCGAGGACTCAAATGCAACACGTTGGAGTTGGCCAAAAAACAATTTCATTGATGATGAAGTGTTTACAAAATGCCGACTAGGTCGGACTTAATACAAAAAAAAAGAAAAATAGTACAAGATCAAAGGCCTATCGCGGGCTCATCATCGGAGGGGACCCCCTCGGACCCTTGGTCGGGCTCTATGTCCATAGCCTGAGGGAGATTCAGGACCAGGGCCACCTTCTTTCTGGCATCATGGAACCCCTGAATGTAGGCATCCGCATTGGCCTCGGCCATCTCATCGGCGAAGCGGTTGACTCCCTGAACTCTTCTACCGCCGCTACGGCCCGGGCCTCGGCGGTGGCATCTGCTTCTTGGGCTCGCGCCTCCTTCTCCTCCGCTAGGGAGACCGCCTTCATCTCGGCCTCTTCAGCACACATGGCCCTAGCCTCGGCCGCCTGGATGGCCGAGCCTAGCTCAGCAATATGGAGGTCCCGGGCCTCGATGGAGCTCTCGGCCATGCTGAGCGCCGCCCAGAGCCGGTTGGCTTCGGCCTCTGCTCTGGTAGCGGCCTCCCTTGCCTCGGCAGCATGGTCGTTTCTCGCTGCCTCCAAAGCCCTCTCCGCCGCCTTGAGGGCCCTCTCTGCCACCTTGGCCCGGGCCTGGGCCTCCTCGGCATCCCGACGGGTCTGGCGGATGATGGCCTCCCATTCGTCGAGCACCTCCCTGGTGGCTTCTAGAGTTCGTCACCTGCATCCGAAAGGAAGGTCAGTCATCCAAACCATGGGATATTTGAAGCTAAGGGTGAAAAGCCACTTACCCGAACGAGAGCTGAGAATGCCTCCCTAAAAAACCGGGTCCCCTAAGTGCCTGAGCTCCTCTTGGAACTCGGGCAGCATGACTTGCGCCATGAGCCGCTCCGCTCGGCGCCCATCGTTCATCAAAGAAAACCGCGGGGGGTCGGTCCGACCCTGCTCCCCTCGGCGGCTTCGGCACCCTCGGGCTCGGTGCGTGACGGGCTGCCCGCTAGCGTTTCCTCGGAGGCGGGCTCACTGCCGCTGGTGTATCCGTGCTGGGGCCCTCCTCTGCCTCCGCCTAGGCTGGTTCGGCGGGCACCTGGGGCTCCTTTGTCACCCTCTCGACCCTCACCTCCTTCGGTGGGGTGTCGGCTGTCAGGTCTACCGGCATGATCGGGGGCTCTTGGCGCTCGGGAGGCGGGGAGACCCACGCTGTCGAACATTTGGGCACCGGGGCCTGCTGCCCCTCGCTCGGCCTAGCCTCGGCCCTCATCCTCTTGATGGCGGCCCTCCTAAGTTTAACGACTGGGACCTTCATCACTGCACAACGTCGATCGGAGTTAGTAAAAAGAGAGAGAGAGAGAGAGAGAGAAAGAAAAGAAGGAAGTTTGGCTAAGTTCGGGGACATCTGCTACTCACTGCTTTGGGTGGTGAGGCCTGCCAGCCGGAGATTGTCCTCTGATAGAAGCAGGTTGTACCTGGAATGTCAGCGGTCAGTAGCTGCCCCAGTGCTTCTTTATCTCCCGGGAGTATGGTGGAATTCATATTGGGTCGGAGGTCAGGGTCCCCCCACCCGGGCTTGACTTGGTCCAGGTCCGCAAAGAAGAACCGGGACTTCCATCCCTTGATGGAAAAGGGAGGAGCAACTTTAGGACGCGGCCGGGTCGGGGCTGGAATAGCAACCAACCCGCCTACTGCCTAAAGGTATAGAAACAGCGGAAAAAGAGAGAGTCGGGGGTTATCTGGAGATGGTGGCAGAGGACAAGGAAGGCACAAACGGTCCGAAGGGAGTTCGGGACTAGCTGAGTGGGGGTCAAGAGTAATAGTCCAAAAGATTTATGAAAAAAGGATGAAAAGGTAGGCGGAGACCTAACCTAAGAGAGATTTCATATATGGCCACTCTACCGGGCCGAGAAAAGACTACCCTATCGTCGGGGGTCAGAAGGAAGAGCCCGATATCTCAGGGGATTTGGTAACGGGCCCTGATGTTAGTCAAGTCTTGGCCCGTTACCGTGGAGGTGGTCCCCATCGGAGATTTTGCCCCCAGCTTCGAGGGGTGCCGGCCGCCACCTAGCGCCTCCTCGCTGGGGCCCTGTCGGCCGTCGCCGAGCGTCTCCCCACAGGAGCCCTATCGGCGACCTGCTGTTGGGCATGAAGAAGGTGGTCTTCCGAACCGGAGGACCACGAAGGAGTAGAGAAGGAGAGGCACGAAGCCTCGAGGAGGAGATTCGGTCCTCGGGATCAGCCGCCGAGGACCAGGATGGAGAGGAAGCCATGGAAAAGGTTCAAGAAGGAAGGGAAGGCTTCGGGAAGATGAAGGAGCTAACCTGTGGCAGAAATGGCGAATGCCAGTTCTCGGTTGCAGAGGAGGTCAAAAGACGGAAGGAGACGAAGACAGCTGAAGCAAAGTGGCGAAATCCAGCCTTCGCCCGGGTTTTATCAGTTTTCAAATCATCCGCTTCTTCTGGCCAGCCACGGGATCCTCGCTATAGGCTGGAACACCTCGGCAGGCGCCCGGTGCGTGAGACGATCCGCCTTCGGCCAATGATGGGACACCGCTGACGTCAGCGTCATGACGGCAATAATGGCAGCCGCTTTTCGCGGGTTCCGAGAGAGCGGCCTCGCCTCGAGGACCGCCACTGCAGATCGGACGGACGACAGTGACTGCCCCTTCACGTCCCCCGGGTTGCCCGCTCTAAGCTATCGCAGCGCCCAGCGACTCGTGTCCAGGGGTGGTTGGCATCGGACGGGGATCAGCCACTTGGGAGATACACCCCTTTCGCTTCACCGGGATGGACCCGCTTCACCTCAAGGGCGAGGGGGCATCTGATGTGGCTGATCCAAGATCGTCAAAGTAAATGATAAACTGACGGAGCCCAACCTCGGTCTCGGGGGATGGCCTCGGCCTCGAGGCCCTCATTCTCCGAGGCCCCCTCAGCCTCAAGCATCGGCCTCGGCCTCGAGCTTCAGCCTCAGCCTCGGCCTCAGGCCTCGACCTCAGCCTCGAGCATCAACCTCGGCCTCGAGCTTCAGCCTCGGCCTCGACCTCAGGCATCGGCCTTGGCCTCGAGCTTCAGCCTCGGCCTCGGCCTCGAGCTTCAGCCTCGGTCTGGCCACCGGGGATGACAGCCCACTGCCTCGAGCCACCTGACACGCCCACGTGACCCACCAACCGCCTGCAGCGGCCACGTGACCCGCCACTCGCCTGCAACAGCGCGTGGCCTTACCCTGTAACGGCGCACGCCAAACGCAACCATATCCGCCTGCCATCCGCAGCGCCGCACTCGGCAGGTGGCAAGCGAGGAGGGACACCGTCGACAGGCGGTTGCGACCTGTCGCTGTCAGCCTTGCTTTTCATCCATTAGTAGACAAAAGCACCTCGAAGTCAGCAACCTTCTGGAAGCGAAAAAGAGAGATCATCGGACAGGTATAAAAGCCAACACATACAACGAGGAAAGGATCTGGAACTCTAGCTCTCTAACTCATATCTGCTAGTTAACTCTTGTCTGCTCCGAATGACTGACTTGAGCATCGGAGGATCCCCACCGGAGCATTCGGTCTCTGGGGACTTTTCTTGCAGGAGCTCGGCGAGAGAGATCTTCGTTTTCCCGGTGTTCAAAGAAGATGATTTGGCATCAACATATATATATATATATATATATATAGTTTTATCCAATTGTAGTTAAATTTTACTCTCTTTTCATTCTTGAATTATCATTTTTTTTCATTTGTTTTTCTCTATAGAATTCATGAATCATAAAGAAGTTTAATTTGTTTTCTAAAAAAAATTAATTAATAATATAATAATATTATTTAATTTAAAATATTTTTTTATGCACAGACACAATTATTTTCATCTTAAATAATTTAAAGAGCATGATGATGGCAGGTAACCCATCAGCTACATGTGGTAGCAGCATTATTGGGACTCAGCCAAGAAATGCATGCAATGGCTGAGCAAACGTTGTCGTTTGGCGGTCCGCAGTGGCACATGGGCGTTCATCCAGACAGGCCACGAGCGAAGCAAGGCGTGACGTCCCACGATGCTCCGTGCCCTTTTATAGGGGCGAAAGGATTGAGCAAATGATTAAATATTCAAGGAATCATTGCCATTTTGACTCGCCTTGGCTCCACGATATCGCATGCAAACAGAGGGTAATAAAACTCAATTTTATTTTAAACACAAAAAAATTTATAAGATCGTACAATTAATAAAATGATTTTGTCTTTTCGATTAAGAAAGTTGATTTTGGATACAACATTCTTGTTCGATATTTTTAATAAATTTTTGCTTAACGGTTAAGTTAAGGATGGTAATTTTTTTTGATTGACCGTTTATTCGGTCAATACCATTTCTAACGGATCAAAAATTTTTTGATCTTAACGACTTAACAGATAAACGGATAATCTTAGCGACTTAACAGATAAACGGATAAATAATTATTAATGACTAAACGGATAAACGATCAAAACACTATCCTCTACCTCATCTCTGTTAATCCATTTTCATCCCATTAGCTTTAATATAATATTTTAAATTATATATTTAAAATTTTAAAATTAAAATAAATAAAATATATATACTAAAAAATTTAGTAAAACACGTTGAATCTTCCTATTTGATCTCTTTTTTGATGTAACCACATAATATCAAAGCCAAAATTTTTATTAATATTTTTTAAAATTATAATGAAATAATTTTATTTTTTTATGTAAATGATCAAATGGGTACTCAATACCATTGTTCGACCGAGTATCACATCCCAGCCCCATTAGGTTTTCGCTAACGAGGACGGGACCAGTAGAGGCCACCCCGAGCGTTGCCATCCATAGAGATTGTTTGGTCCATTTTATATCTAAAAATAGGATGGAAAGATCTTTGTGCAGCGATCACGATGCAAATTGCATACACCGAATGCGATAATTGATTGCATATGCATGCAGCCGTGCATGCTAAGAATAATTTTGTCCTTTAGCGCATCGCCCTCGCAGCCTTTCCAAATTGTATTTGGATATATTTTATTCCTGGCTTAGCTGGATGTTTGGTCTATTAGGGCCTAGCTCAAAGCCCGAATACTGTACCTGAGTTTTGTGTTCAATCATGCCAACTTAAAATTGGCCTGTTCTGATGCGGTTGGCAGCCTACTCCAATGGTGTCAGCTCGCTTAGCCGATCCACTGCTAGTTTCCCCATTACCATTGTGGGCGAAGACAATGAGGACATAGACCTTCAATATTAAATGTCTCATCTCCATCTTTAATGGTGTTAGACTTACCAAAACATAGGTCAGCTTGTTATAGTGTCGTAAATGAAGAGGTTCTAGATATAATCCTTGAAATGGTTCTAAATTTTTGAAGACATTCCCGTATCCATCAAGTTCCCTATTCCTATTATAGTTTTGATTATATGTAATGGAGTAGCACTACTTAAAAGAGATTTTATATTAGGTTAGAAAGAGTTTTTTTTATCAAATGAAGAACAAACCCAACAAACTTTACTCATGTCTCCGACATATGCCAACACAAGATAGCCAGCATTGATTAGCCAATTGGTAGTGTAGATCAAGCTCGTCTATTATTATCTCTAACTCGATCATCAAATTTGAAATGAAATGAAGGCTTTGGGTTGGCCTATTGACACCACCTCTATAATAGAGCTCTTATACGAATTTTACGATATAATTTAAATACCAATTAAAGTAAAGCTTAGAGGTATCAAACTCAAAACAAACAATAGGAAGTTACTTTATTGATACTTGAACAAACAGATTACAATACAATAATAGAAAACTTAATATTTCTACTACACACTTTCAACTGCATTATAAAATGAAGAACATAATATTAATATTTTTAGAGCTTCCCACAATCAAAAACAGCTCTTTTTAAAAGCAATCCTGCCATTATTCCAGAGAAAAATTTGTCCCTTAGGAAACCCATGAAAGCACCATCACTTTGCTGTATACGACCCACGACATAAGCCGTGGCAATCAACTGAAAGCTCCTCCATCTCCTCTCCCTGACATACTTCTCCAAGCCCTTCTCAATTCTGTCATACTCTGCTTTAGGTCCAACATTTTGTCCTCCCAAAAGGGCTTCACTTAAGCATCTAGCCAAAGCAATGCTATCTTCAAGTGCCGAGCATCCCCCTTGACCTATATCGGGGGTCATGGGATGAAATGCATCTCCAGCCACGCAAGCATTTCCCTTGCTTATATTTCCCCACAATAAAGAAAATGGCAACCTGTATCTTAATGGAGCTGAGATCGGATCGGCGAGTTCACTCTTTTCTATGACTTGTATAAATTCTTCATGCACTTTGGAATGCTTCAACTTACTCAATATATTGTTTCATTTTCATTGCACTTTCTTCCACTTCTTTTCTGTAAAATAGAAGCAAAAAATGGTTAACTTTTTCTTACTGGTATAAATAGAGACATTCAAGAATACAAAGAGTAAAATTTATTGAAGAAGACTTTGTCAACTTTTCTCTTCAAGCTCTCCATTTTTTTAAGTGAAAGTTTTCATATATCTTTTTCAAACTAATTGATGATCTGATCCACTACCAGGTTAGTATATAGGTGGGCGACAGAGTAATGTGCCTCTTCATGACCATTTACTTTGACTACAAATATACACAATGGAATGCATGCAAACACAACAAAGAAATATAGAGCCTATACCTTGCTCAGAGGGAGTCCAAGTGTAAAACCAATAGACACTTCTCTCGTCACAAGGCAATAAACCCGCACGAAAGCCTTCTCCAAAGTATTGCATGAACTCGGGTTTGAAACCATGGCCATTTGGAAATTCAGCAAATCCTCTAGAAGCTGAACGCCCCGTGAACGATGGTTTTCTTAGGCTCAGCCATTTTGCTACTACCGAGTTCACTCCATCGCAACCTATCAAGACCTATGCAATGAAAACAAAAATCAAGGGAAATAGTTTTCAATCAATTCTGTCAACAAATTGAAAAAAAAAAATATATACACCTTTCCTTTTAGAAATATCCGCACCTTAGTTTTGAGCGTGGACCCATCAGCCAGATGTAAGAGCTTCAAGTAGCCGTCTTCCTCAATTTCAACAATCTTGGAAGAGTATCTAATTGTGCCATGTGGTAGCTCCTCTTCTAATGCTTCCAATAGCATGTTTCTCCTTATGCAGCGAAGCTCGTGCTCGTCACTGCATCATTTTCCAAAATTTTAGATTGAAAAAAAGCATAAATTTTATAGGCAACCCAAAGATTTAGCTAAAGAAGACTATAAAAGACTGTCGAATTAATATAAGCCCGCCCAATTTAGGACAGCTGCAGAGGGACTCACCAGTTGTATTCGAATATAACTGCTCTAAATAGGGCCTTAGTGGAACACAACATTTTCTCCCGAAAAGATGTTAATGATATACTTCACTGTTGGGTTATTCTAGCAACACATCAATATATTTGATCTACAAATAATTACTTTATGAATTCTAATAATATATCTTCAATCATCTACGTGGCTAAGAATAATGTAATGTGATTCAAAAATTTGGTGGATTCAAACAACACAATCTAAAGAGCTCACCTGTTTGTAAAAGCCAATTGTGCTGTTCTGGTTCCAGAAGATGCAGAAGTAGCGGTTGCACTGCAAACACAAGAACATTCATTAAATTTATATATTTTCGTTGGTTTTCGTAGATGTAAATATCAGCTGGCATGAAGAGTTAAATGGATGCATGAATTGAAGCAAGAAAATGCACTGGATGCAGTCCCAGGTCACAGAGATGTATGGAGAGTTTGATTTATTTGTTTCTTTAAGTTTCTCTGTTTAAATTTGTTCGCTTCTGACTGACTATATTGTGGAGGAAGACTAGGTTACAGTGGTAGGTTAGTTGAATGATGACTTAAAAGGCATCCATCCTCTACCAAGAAATTTAAAGCTCAAAGTTATCTTTTTCAAATATCGAAAATATTTCTTTTTGTGAGCAAGGGGAAACCAAGCTGCAGAGCATAATTGCTCACCATTTTGAGGAGTCGATGCTTTGAAATGCAAATTATTCGTTTTAGCTCAATTTGATTATGAATTGTAACCAAGAAAAAATCTTCTCAGTCGGAAGACTTCAGTAACGAGCCCAATAACACCATCCATAAAAATAAAAATAAAAATAAAAAGGCACGATATCGATGATAAGAAGGTAAAGTTTGTTTCGCTGCTTACCCTTGAAGTCGGACATGGCTCTTTCGGAGAGAGTCGCCCACCCCAAGCTCATCCAAAGCCCTCCAAGCATTGGCCCAAACGGTCATCCCGAAACCCGCCGCCCTCAGCGATTCCGACGACTCCAACACCAAGCTCCTCACTCCCTTCCTGCATCCATCTCCCAATCCATATCGTCATATTTCATATTTCATTCCTCATATTATATAACTGGCATACGTTCGTTGACACATACCTATGGAGTCCCAAAGCTGTTGCGAGCCCTGCGATTCCGGCGCCTACAATCACGACATCCTCGATGGCCTCCATCTGATGCAAGCGGTGGATTTCTGGTGGCGCTTTGGATAAGAGAGAGAGAGACAGAGAGACGAGTAAGGTGGGAATTAGAGGGGAAGAGATTAAAGCTGGTGATGCGCAAGAGGAGGAAAAGGATATTTATAGCTGGAGGGAGTGACTGACGGCTCGCAAATCGTGAGGTCACGGCTGAAGTGCGCGAGGCGGCTCCGCCACACGCCCGCCGTGGAAGACTTAAGTGGGGTCGTTCCTCGTCTCCTTATTATATTTAGAAAGAAGGCAAGGCGATGCCCGGTTCATGGGAGCTTCTATTTACACAAAAATTATTCTTCACGCCCACTAAATTTAAAAAATTAAAATTTAAAATTTAATTTTTTTTTTTTTTTCACGCCCCTCTTTCTTATCCCGCTCAGTCTACACCCTCCTCTCCTCTTTCATTTTTCTTTCTCGACGGACACCCTCCTCTCCTTTTCCCTTCTTTTTTCCCAATCAGAAGATCCCCTTATAGAGATAACGTCCTCATCGCCAGGGGCACATGATCATAAACACCAGACAGACAAGATTCTAGAGGATGGATGTAGTAGCTCTTGCACTTCTGGCTTGCACTTTTGCCTGGATTTTAGAGGCAGATTCAAGAGGTGGCTTCCATCCCCATGGATGTAGTAGCACTTTGCCCTGTATTGCACTTAGCTCCTGCACTTCCGGTAGTACCTGGCTCTGATACCATATTGTAACGATCCGAACCTGCAAACCCACGAACCTGTTTCGTTACAAGAAAGCAAGATGGACAAGGTCCACACTAATTTGGGCCACCACAGCCCAAAAGGGATCCAATTGGTACTTGTCCATCTTCCTTAACTAGTTATAAACTATACAACCAACTTTCAATTTCCCGATGTGAGACTATTGGGAGGCGCACACACCCGACTACTCCGGCCCCCTCTCCCCCGACGCCGACTTTCCTTCCCTAGCCCTCGGCTTCCTCTTGCCTCTCTATTCGGCCAAACATGGCTGAACTGTTAGAAAATATTTTTGATCTTGCAAAAAATCTTCCTAGAAATTGCTAGAAATATAATATAGAAATGTAAATACGTAAATAAAGTAAAAAATAAAGAAGATATGAATCAAGCCATGACCGAGGCGTGTTAGACACTGTCCTAAGGATCAGATTTTTACCCCTTCATGCAGGTTGTTGGCGATCTGTCCCCAAGGTACAATGACCCGGTTCAACGTACAATGACCCGGTTCAACCCGATCCTCCTACTATGAGCACGACCGCGTGGAGGTGCAACCCAATGAAACCTTCATATGCCCAAAAAAAATCAACAATAAAAATAAAAATAATATAATAAAAGATAAAGAATTCTTTGATTGATTCATCTCTCAATCTGAATCTCTTAGCCTATTTATAGGCTTAGCCCATAAAAGCTCTACCTGCTCAGCCCATAATGGCCTTAAAGGCCTGCCCCAAATCACATTGAAAACAGCCGTTTCTGGACGTTCACGAGCGAGCAAACACAATGTCACGAGCATTACATTTTTTCTTTAAAATTTTTTCCAACAATCCCCCACAAAAGTTTTAAATTAAAACCTTGAACTAGATCCTTGACTCAGACTTCTACTAATCACACACACAGTATGGATCAATTGAGTTTAAGCAGTCAGCACATATTAAAGGCCTTGCACTTAGTACCTTCATTTTTTATGAGAATTCTTTAAGGTTAGCCCAAACCTTTAGTCATGGCCTAATATGACGATTCTAATATAGGTGAATCCTCCAAGGGTATTCCTCCAAGGGTATTTATCACAATACCCTGCAGATAACCTACCTCAGATCCAATAAGAGTATGACTCAACCTTACACAAATTTACTTTGTCACTTTACAAGAGCACTCATCATAGGGATGGGATGAAAATTTTTTTATAAATTTGTGCTCTAATACGATCACTCAATCAGCTTCATTTCTACCACATTGAACCTTATTCATGGGATCTCCAATCACAGAGGTTGGGTATCCACTGCTAGTGACCAAATAATAGGCTTAAGCCCCATCCCCCTCGATAAATCTAGAACTTCACTCCTAGATAACTCCTTGATTAATTGATTTGCCTAATTCTTCTTAAACTTAGCAAATTCCAAAGATATAACATTATTTTTTGGACTAAACCTCAAATAAGAGAATTAAACAAATATGCATTTTGAACAGTAATGTGCTTGCTTCAAAAAATGGACCATCATAGCCATAAAGAACAAGCCTTATTCAAACTATTAAAGAATAATAATAGCATAAAATACAGATAATTAATAAAGTCAATTGAAGACTCAAATCCTGGTAGACATCTACCTACATTGATATGTTCATATATGGAGAAATAAGTTGATCTTTTCTCATTCTCATTTAAATTACCCATAATAATATCTTTCTTGATGGGCTAGCCTAACTAAATATTGGCCAATAATTAATGCATCACACTCCTTGGTTTTCCATATGTTGAACTAAATCAAAATGTCCCGTGATATTGACAAAGCAATATAATAACTTATGAGTAAGGATAAATGAGCTATAACTAAGAACCAAAAGACCAGTAATAATACTATTTGAAGGTTTCGTAGGATTTTTGCAATAACAAGAAGGGAGTATGGTAATTATGATCAAATGCAAATAAATATTATATGTAAGTTAATCATATGCATAACAATCTTTTTAAAGCAAGATAGCATAAAATATGATTTCTTTAATAATTTCTAATTAAAAATTAAGTTTACAGTAGTACTCCAACAAGTAGAACATGAATTCCTTCCTAAAGTGGATCCCCACAATTTACAACCAGTGAACAGGAATGAAAAATACATTCTCTTCAATGCAGAAAATACAGATGCAAAATTGCTAAAAACAAATCATAACACAGAATTGCTTCAATATAAATTTGAAGAAAATATGCACAAGAAGAAGTCCCTCTAAAACCATGACAACTAAAAACTTGGCATCAATTGAAGAATATCGATAATATTAAATATTAGAATATTATAAATCTATCTATTGCATATAAGCATCATAAGAAGAACATCAATAATATTAAGTGTTGAAGAATGAATATACTCGTATATATATATATATATATATATATATATATATATATATATATATATATATATAATATATATATATATATATATATATATAACTATAGACACATTCAAAATTCATACTCATCGCTATAATATATTTACCAACCTCCATCACCAAAGCTGGAAAAATATATTCGATCAAGTTTCGTTCTGTGCTCGCCTTTCTCGAAAAAAGCTCAATGAAACTAACACCAGTCCACAAACCTCTCACCGTTCTTTATTCATCCGTCGCTGACTTGGACGCGTGCAAGACATCGATCATGTTTACGACAACTACAACACATATAAATTGCACCGCTTACTTTTTTTTAAGACTAAAAAAAATCTTAATAAAGTGCCTTCCTAAGTATATTTCAATTAAATGAATAGAATGAATAAAACATAAATAGGCATGAGATTAATAGAGCATACATGAAAGCTAGATAAAGTATAAAATGCACACTGCACATTCTAAAAGAAGAAATAAAACTTCAGAAATCGTAGCATCCACGGAACCAATAAATTAGTTAATATTTAAACAATAATTTATGATTATGCTACACAAAAGAATAATATATTTTTTCATGTTAAGCGGTCCTTTTACTGAAAATCTGGACTGATTCAAAAGTATTTTTTTAATAATTTATAATAAAAATCTAGCAATTTCTAGTGATAGAAAATTTTTGATCCTTAACTATTAGAAAATATTTTGATCTTGCTAAAAATCTTCCTAGAAATTGCTAGAAATATAAAATAGAAATTTAAATACATAATAGTAAAAACAAAGAAGATATGAATCAAGCCAGAACCGAGGTGTGTTAGACACTGCCCTAAGGATCATATTTTTGCCCCTTCGTGTAGGTTGTTGGCAATCTATCCCTAAGGTACAACCCGATCCTCCTACGATGAGCACGATGGCGTGGAGGTGCAACCCAATGAAACCTTCATATGCCCAAAAAAAAAAAAATAATATAATAAAAGATAAAGAATTTTTTGATTGATTGATCCTCAACTTGAATCCCTGAGCCTATTTATAGGCTTAGCTCCAACGGTTTGGCCGGCTTTAAAGGCCTGATAGCCGTTAACCCTAAATCAAAACATCTCAAAAATTAAATTGTTTAAGTCGTTTCTGAATGTTCATGAACGTTGGCGAGCAAACGCTTGCTCAACGTTCGCGAGTTCGAGCGTAAATACTCGCAGGCGTTATATTTTTTTCTTTTAAAAGTTTATTTTTTCTTTAAAACTTTTTTCAACACGAAGGTCTAACCTCTATTCAGCTTTGATAGGCTAAATAGAAGGCTTTTATTCGGCCCATTAGCTTTTCTTTTGGCTTGATTAGCCGAACGAAGGGACATGAGGAGGGGATATGAAAGAAATATGAAGAGCATAATAATCATTAATAACTTTTTTTTTTTTAAGTGGAGGCGTGGAGAGTAATTTTTGTGGTGTAAATAGAATCTCCCCTGGTTCCTCAATGGCCCGACTTTAACTTTTTAGGCTTTATAGTTATTTCTTATGAGAAACTAAAGGGCATAATAATATATATTATGAATTAAATGATAAATTACTGATCAACATACGATGGAGTTCTATCCACTAGATGAGGAACATCAACGAAGCTTTAAAAAAAAATTTATACCACTTTTCATGGAGCCACCAACGCTAAACACAAAATTTTATCTAGATGAAATACATTAAGAAATTATCCAAAATCAAATCTTTTAATGCAAAAAAACAAGTGAAATGTCATCCAAACTAAAATTCGGAGTCACGGTTGAAAAAATTAATATGACTATTTTTTTAAGTTTTGTTATGAATTTTTTTTTTTTTTTCCTTTCTTTCTTTGTCATGTTCGCCCTTTGGAGCCTGGCGAGTCCCGGCATGGGGCCGTGCTGTAAAAGATGCGGCATTGGTTCCTTGAATTTTGGCCCATCTGGTCAGCCCTGCCACCGATCGGGAAAAAAAATGCACCGCCGCGGCGGGCTCTAAGATGAGGAGTAGTTTTTTAAACCGGTGCCTTTTGGCACCGGTTTTAAAACAAAGAGTGAGAATAAAAAATTATTAAAATAATATTAAAGTAGAAAATATCATTTCAAATGCCGTTTTCTATCTTCATGTTATCATCCTTTGGCTCGGCTCCATCAACAGAGCTGTTGATGGGATGACTAGAAATCGCCACTTAAAGTGGCGATTCATGGGTTGAATCACCACTTCAAGTGGCGATTTCACGGTTGAAATCGCCACTTCAAGGGGCAATTTCAGTTCAGTTGAAATCGCCACTTCAAGTAGCGATTTCTACACCGTTTACCCACTCATAGCCTCCCAGCTATTTTAATCCTCTATTGTCTATTATCTTGTTATCTATTATTAAGATAATAGGTATAACAAGATAATTCTGATTGTTATATCTATTATCTTGTTATAGATAATAGGTATAACAAGATAATTCTAATTAACAAGATAATAGATATAACAAGATAATTTTGATTAACAAGATAATAGATATAACAAGATAATTCTGATTGATACTGAATCATTAACCACCATCTAACCCCTTTTTTGATTTGCTAGAAGATTATGCGAAGGGAGGGATCCGTAGCGTTTAAGTCCCTATAGGAAAGTAAGTCCGGAGAAAGTCGTCGTTAAGAGAAGCGATTTCGGGATAGAAATCGCTACTTCAAGTGGCGGTTTCAACTCAAATGAAAATTGAAATTGCCACTTCAAGTGACGATTTTACTTCAGTCTTACTGATGGGGCCAAGCCGAAAAATGATGACATGAAAGTAGAAACATCATTTTAATAAAATCTTTTGTTTTCATTTTTTTATTTTAAAACCGATGCCAAAAGGCATCGGTTTAAAAAACTACTCCTAAGATGAGAGCATCATCTGACGTAACGCCTTACGTCCTCGGTTGTACGCCTACGCGCGGCAGCGGCCGCCAGACGACAACGGCGGCCCGGCCATTGCCTTCGTAGGCGAGAGCGTGCTTTCCTTGACCAAGATGCCGATGGCACTGCTACGGTGCTATCACGAGGCTGATGGATCACCTGCCGAGAGCCACTCCAATTTCAATAAACCGTCGTCATCAAGATTTCCTAACCCTCTGTTTGAATGATGAAAAAACTAAAAAAAAGGAAAGAAAACTAAAAAAAATAGAAAAGAAAATAAGTTTATCTTGTTTGAATGAAGAGAAAAGTAGAATGAAAAAAAAAAACTAGAGAAAAAAATAGAGAAAAAAGTGATAGCTCCACGTAAAAGTTTTCTCTTCGAAACCGGATAAATTTCAAAGAGAAAATTTAAAGTGCTGATGGGGCCAGTTGACCCCATAAAAAATAAAAAAAATTTGGATGGCCCCAAAGGCCGACACCTCCAAGACCGACGGCCCCAAAGGCCGACACCTCTAAGACCGACAGCTCCAAGACCGACGGCCCCAAAGGCCGACACCTCCAAGACCGATGGCTTAAAGACCGACGGCTCCAAAGGCCGACGCCTCCAAGACCGACAGCTCCAAGACCGACGGCCCCAAAGGCCGACACCTCCAAGACCGACGGCCCAAAGGCCGACACCTCTAAGACCGACGGCTTCAAGACCGACGGCCCCAAAGGCCGACACCTCCAAGACCGACGGCTCCAAGACCGACGGCCCCAAAGACCGACGGCTCCAAGACCGACGGCCCCAAAGGCCGACACCTTCAAGACCGACGGCTCCAAGACCGACGGCCCCAAAGGCCGACACCTCCAAGACCGACAGCTCCAAGACCGATGGCCCCAAAGGACGACACCTCCAAGACCGACGGCCCCAAGGGCCGACGCCGCCAAGACCGACGGCTCCAAGACCGACGGCCCCAAAGGCCGGCACCTCCAAGTATGACACCTCCAAGGCCGGCACTTCCAGCCGGCCCTGGCACTTCCCAGCCGGCCCCAGTATCTTCCTAGCCGGCCCCCTACGTCTCCAAGCTAGGCGGCCCCGGCACTTCCCAGCCGGCCCCGGAACCTCCCAGTCGGCCTCGGCACTCTCCTAGTCGGCCTCGGCGTCTCCAGTTCCGCCGAGTCGGCCAAGGCCATCCCCGGCCGGCCCAACTCGGCCCGGCGTCTCCAGTTCCGCCGAATCGGCCAAGGCCATCCCCGGCCGGCCCGACTCGGCCCCAACGCCTCCAAGTCCGTCGATTCGGCCCCGCCCCGGCACTGTCTTGCCAACGGGATTGGCCCCAGCCATCTTGGGTCGACCCGGCTCGGCCCTAATAAGACGGGTCTCTGACGCGCGCCGCCCGACAGCGCCAGATCCGACAACCCAACAGCCCCGCCGGCTGATGGGACTTAGCCCACCAACCGCCGCTTTCTCCCTTTCCGATGGGACAGGACCCACCAACCAGCGCAGATTCACGCACTGTCTTGCCAGCGGGATTGGCCTCAGCCATCTCGGGTCGACCCGGCTCGGCCCTAATAAGACGGGTCTCTGACGCGCGCCGCCCGACAGCGCCAGATCCGACAACCCAACAGCCCCGCCGGCTGATGGGACTTAGCCCACCAACCGCCGCTTTCTCCCTTTCCGATGGGACGGGACCCACCAACCAGCGCAGATTCACGCAACTGAACTCCACAGACATCTCCTCCTCACGCAATCCCACATGATCATGCCAGGGTCAACCCCTATAAAAAGTGAATCCACTCACTAAACAGGTATGCGCGATAACCCCCAAAAATCGCCATCTCAAATCTTAGAAAGGGATTCCTCCTCTCTGAGATCCTTCTTTCCACACTTAAAAGGGCTCCCTCGAGCCCTCTTCAGCTGTGACCTCAGTTGCTAACTTGGGCATCGGAGGGTCCCACCGGAGACCCCCTCCGATCCCGAGACTTTTCTGCAGGTAACCTGGTGAAGAAGAGCCTCCGTTCCCGACGTCCAGGAGAAGTGATTGAGCGTCATCAAGTGCTCTTTCATTTTTTTTTTTTCATTCCGATATTAATCCTTCAAGAAAAAAATTTATGCATTTTTTAATTATTTATAATAAGGATATTATCATTATAAATTATCAACTTTTTTTTCTTCTCTATTTTTCTTCCACGCATCCAAATAGAAAGAAAAAATATTTTCTCTCCAATTTTTTTTCCTCCCACTTTTCTCTTCTCCTAATTTTCTTTCCTTCCACTTTTCTCTCCATCCAATAGAGCATAAAAAAATATTTAAGATATAAATAACGTTTCCTCTTGATTGTATTAACTCAACTCAACTATTATTTGCTGAATATAGCATATAATTTTTAAAATGAAGCAATATTATTATAAATTATTAATTAAATAATTTTTAAGACATTTTGGGGTATTGTTCTATCAAGATGATAAAGCAATTGCTATACCGCTTTTACAGGAGCATGCAAAAAAATTGAAAACAATCACGATACCCATGTTACAGCTCACTTCATTGAAAAATCTTTTGATTTTAGTAATATAAAGTATATGTTTCTGAGAGAATTTGGTGAAAAATATGAATTTTAAAAAAGTATTTTATTTAATAAATATAATACAAATAAACGTTATTATCGTTAGTATGTGTGTATGTCTATGAATCAAAGCCATGTTGTTAACAAATTACAACATGCGGTTTTAACATTAATTTTTTAACTAATAAATTTTTAGCTAAACTACAGAATTAATCCATATATTTAGGAAGTTGTGTCACTTTGGTACTTAAACTTTAAAAAGTTATAAAATAATCCTAAACTTTTTATTTTTATATCACTTTGATCCCTACAGTTAAATAAGAAAGACGCTGATTATTTTTATCCTATATAGCAGCATACGCAGCACATGTGCCAGCCATCCAAATGATAAAAATAAATTTAAAATTCAAAACTAACATATTAATTTATTATTTAATAATTTAAAAAATAAAAATAATCTTTCTTCATCCTGATTTTTTTCTAATCCGAGTTTTCTAATCCGAGTACCTATGCACCACTATGCTATCCCTTTTTTTTCTTTTTTATTTTTATTAATTATTTGAATTTAGGTCATGGATTTTTATTTTTAGTAATTATTTGAAAAAAATTTGCTGCGCACCATGCCCGACGATTGGCATGATGGGTGCGAAGCCGCTTACTAAAGATGAAAAAAAGGCACCGCTCATGCGGTGGCCTAGTGGTCAGAACCTTCTCCACACCATCAGGAGGTCTCAGGTTCAAGGAATGACCACGCTGCGATCGACTCGAATAATTTCAAGGTTAATCCTTGGAGCCTGAAACTCTGGTGTTGGAGGGACTAAAGTTTGTCTAAAAAACTTCCGTGTTCTGACTGCTAGCACCTGGGTAAGGCTAGGTTGACCAACTCGCCTTCGGGCGGGGAAGGGCTGCGTAAATCTAACGCCATGCACGGAACATTTCCTGGCGAGGAACGAGGCAACATGAGACCTAGCTACGGATCGACTTAGCCCTCCTTTTTCGTACCAAAAAAAAAAAAAAAATTGAAAAAAAGGCATTTCTACCTTTAGCACATGGCCATATCTCCTGCACCAGACCCGATGCTTTGCATGGTGGGAACCATGTTCTCTCCAGAGCAGGTGCAAGAGATCGGAAGATTTATTTTTATTTTTATTTTTATATCTTTTTTTGGCAACAAATTAGGTCGGGCTAGAATTGGAGCAAGATCGTGAACTCATTGGTATCCAACATCTCATGACTTGCACTAACCCAAATGGTTAACGCTATCAAATATAGAGGTTCATTGTTGGCCTCTTGATAACCTTCAACTTATATCATGATGTAGAATGGAGCAAAATAAAAAAAATAAAATAAACAATAAGATATGATAAAAATTATTCTATCTTATATTTAATAAAGAACAGAATAATATTCAAAGAAAAAAAAATTAATAGTCAGTAAATAAGAGTTCACCCCTAATCTCCTCCCAGGCAGAAAGGCATCAGAATCCATGAATTCCCGACGTGCCAGCTGAAGGCTTGCGTTTGGATTTATAAGCTGGTATGTTGCAACCGGAAAATATAAGATAGAATAATTTTACTGACGTCAAAGCCATAAACCAAATCAAATAATTTTACCAGATGGAAGATGCGAAATATTATTTGCAATTTCAGACGTCAAAGCCATAAACCAAATCAGAATCTCCTCATTACTGGAAATCTGTATTAAAATGTGTAAAGCACTGAAGAAAATTAGAATTTTACAATTTAAGATGTCAAATAAATACAAAACTTTCCATTTCAACAAGGGGGAAGAAGTTTAACACGAATGAAAACTCTGAAAATTATATACAAAGACAAACCACAAAAGCATCGAGCGCCGTGAAATAAGAAATGGCAACACCCTTCAAGCTACACTAACTGACAATTCTGAAAATAAATGGTTTCAGAACATATTTTCCTAAAACCAAAAGAACAATATTTTTTCTAGGCTTGATCAGTAAAGCATGGGTGAAACTCATACAAGCACTTACATAGGCCATTGTTACGACAACAACTACATGCAGCAATCCTCAAATCTCATTGATCGATGGTCACAAATTTATAGAAAATATGAAAAACAAGACAAAAGGATGCCTCATGGTTTTATCTCATAATTTTATGCTCAAAGACGACTCGTATTACAACTGCAGAGATTGCTATCATCTACACCAAGGCTTCAGACAACTGAAAAACAAGGCACGTATACTACTTGTAAGCACCAAATCATACTTCAAGCAAAAGCCATAACCAAAAATAAAGTACATCTTCATTGGCCAAACAAGGTTAATAAAAAAAAATCAAAAGAATGTGCTGCTCTATTAGTCAAACGCTACAATTAGTTTAATCTAATAAAAAATAACTAAACCTACATAACAATAAAAACTCAAACTGCCCACTAAAGATGACAGCTTATGTAAACCATGCTTGATCTATATCAGGAACAAATGATAAACTAGTACATAAGAGCAGGCATCCAACACACAATGATTTAGTAGAAATATTGACTTGATAAAGATCAATCCAGTCATGTCCCGCCATTAGCTGCATGGATCCGTCCATTTGACCTAGAATCGCGACCCCTTCCTTGGTTTGGACCCCTCCCACGACCACGACCTGTAACCATATGGCTCCACAAGTTGAAGATACCATGATCATATATTAAAGAAAAGTAAAAATTTGTTGCCCTTATCCTAGTTTCAAGTGAGTATTTTTGAACCCAGGTTCTACAAAACTCATTCCAATTAGGGACATAATTGTATATAACAGGAGTTGCCAAATGAGATCTAAGACCCAGTGAAGATAAACAGGACAAGATCTGGCCTATCACCAATGGACATTAGACATGGTTCCCATGGTTAGGAGGATTGAGGCTCATGGGTAATAGGTAAAGTAACAGCCAAGATAATGGAAATATTAATCAGCATGCATATCTCTTTGGTTATTGAATGGGAAATAAAAACCAAAGAAATACCTCTGCCTTGATTGACGTATTGAGCTTCATCATAACTGTTGTCTTGATAGTAGTCATTTCGACCACCATAGCCTCCTCTGCCACGGCCTCGGAAGCCACGTCCCCTACCACGTCCCCAGCCACCTCTGCCATATCCACGGCCCTGTTGTCCCATCCTCCATCACCATAATCCACTGCCAGAGTACCATTTCCTACAGACAGATCCCAAACAGTCATGCCTAATATAACAAATAACAAGTGAAAATTAAGATCTGGCAAGGCAGTTTGAAGCATAATGACACACCTCTAGCCCTTCCCCTGCCACGACCCCCACGGCCTCTGCCTCGACCACCAGGTGAGCCCTCTAGAATGCAAATAATTTGTCAAGAAAGATGAGAATATAAACATCTAAACCGACAAAGTTGACAAAACATACCTCCATCATAGTCGAATTCAACCAGTGGCTTCACCTGATCCTTGGGTAAAGGAGGCTGGTATCTGTGGAAAGGAATGGACTTTTAAGAAAGGCACGATTCCGAAAGCAAAATCTAAACTGACTTCAACAAGACATACAAGATTTGCAAGCAACTGAATGAAAGCAAACACAAGTAGGAGTAGCAAAACTTAGAAGTAAGTTTTGCTCAATACTACTTCTAAAATGTAAACCAAAATTCATGAATTAGTTGCTATGTTGACAGACTTTGGTTCATCTTGCATAAGTACAGACCATATTAACACACCAAACATGGTGAGTGGATTGTTCTGAGCACCTTTATGTTGTGTAACTTATGTAAATGGGATTGAAGATAGAAGAATAGATGGTGTACATTAACTGTAAACATGGTTAACACATCTACAGGAATCTAGAATAACATATCATCTCAGATATCAGTCACATTTTCTGTTTAGCATTGGATTTATAGTGTCAATATTCGTATGTAAACTAGCTGTACAAGAACAAGCACGCATTTGAAATGACATTGTGTGATGTTGGCAACCATTGCAGGCATACTGACAATAGGAGTTGGAACGAATGGTATACAGGCTTGCTGGGATAACAAGTGCTCAGAACACCAATATAGAGAATAATGAGATAAATAAAGCCACATTAAATAATTAGAAAGTTCAGCTATCCATACAGTAGTCACTTCCAATACCACATACCTTTTCCAATTCCAAGTTGATAAAATCATGTCTTCAAATTGTTACTTCCCCCTAAATATTTATAACACACTGCGCTAGCAAGAAAAAAAAATCCAATATTCACCTCCCCCCCCCCCCCCAAAACACGCACACAAAGAATTAGTTATTTGATATTGACGTAACTTTCCTCTTTTCATTCGAGAGTTGTCATTTTTCCTGATCTTTCTATTTGAAATTATTGATTAGTAACAAAAAGTAAATGCTACCTATTAACTGCATACTAATAAAATCAGGGCATCTAGATTCTGACATTTGACCTTACAATAATCATCCGTTGCATCTATTTAACTTCATAATGTTTCAGTGTTTAATAATAATTAACATAGTCTAGTTCACGCATCCAAAGGCTCCAAAATTATTGCAGCAATATAAATCATTCTTCATCAGAAACTATTCAATTCTAAAAAAAATGGAAAAAATAAATTAGTGGTAGCAAAAATAGGTACTTATAGGCTTTATATGAGACTAGGAACAAGGTAATGTATATAAAGTACAAATTGGAGAAAAGAAAAATACATGCAGGTTGGGAGCCAAATATCAGAATTAAACAATGCGAACAGTGATAGCAATAAAAATTTTCATTTTGCAAGTACACAATCAAAGAAAAGAAAGAAAATAAAATAAAAACTTTTGATCAAAAAGAAAATAAACAAATCTCCCATTTGTATTATTTCAGTTTAAATTAACATGTTTTCAACATATACAGATCATTCATGCAGTTCGCATATGTTATAGAATAAATGTGCATCAATAGCTTGGACTCGTACAATTCTATGGTCAACGACAAACTTCCCCAACTTGAAGAGATTCCAATGCATGCCAAATACCCATGGTAGAAGCTTCCAATAACTAAGATTTAGCCATGAATTTTACAGACCTTACTTCTTTTTATTGTGATGGAATCATGCTTTAACTAATTCAAATTAATCATTCTTCACAACACAGGCAATATTTGCTTTGGCTGAATGGTGATAGCACATTGTCACCATGCAGCTTAATACCCTCTTTTTGCTATTTGGTTCCCAAGTTATGAAATTTTCACTACAAACCAGCTCCTTAAACGTAATGCTTACACTTGGTTTGTCAGTAGAGAACCATTTAGACTTTAGAGCAATCTTAACAATGAATAGGACATTTTAAAAGTGCACCTACTTATATAACTACCAGAATATAGAGAAGACATAAAAGGTAATAGGTTCAGAATTCTTACTCACCCAACCAAGGACTTGTCTAGCTCCTTCTTAGATAAAGTTATTGTGATCATAGAAACATGCCTAGTGGTCTCAAGCCTGCAAAAAGGAGAACTCCAATCAGACTTGAATTATACAAGATGCTAGCATCTGAACATATCAAGACACATTATATCTCCACTACATATATCTGAACATATATATACTAGTAATATAGTAATCATTTTCCAGCAGCAACGATGTTCTTACGGGAGTAGGCCTTCCTCTAAAGGCTCCCATGTATCAGTTATGTTTATAGATCCAACAGCAGTATTCTGATGAAGACCAACAATTCTTCTCTGCATAAACGTGAAACAACAATAAGACAGGGCAGTGACTAGTAAGCCCAACATCTCTTTTAGCTATGAAGAACATATTAACTATTAAGGACATATCAATCTAATAATGGATATAGATGCACATCAACTGGGTAAATTTTCAAGAGAACGGACAGAACAATAAAAACAGTAAATTATACTTCTGTACCTTTATTAACTCCACAATCATTACAGTTTTGTTAATAGCCCTTCCCATGGCCTTAAAGACAATTTCATTTGATCCTTTGTCCTTCAAAATGAAAATACAAGCATCAGCTGATAAAGCAAACACTTGAATGGAAAAGAATCCACAAAGATACATCATGAAAATGAATTAAAATTGAAAATTGGAAACCGAATATTATAAATATAGTTACACCTGCATATATGGTCGGTAATGCCCTGTCTCATCTCAGTGTTTTGAAACACAGATGGCCCACCCAAGTCTACCCATCACACACCAATCTTTACAGGTCAGTTCATATCAAAGCCCAACATATCTAAAATCTATTAGATCCGCAGAACCGAACAGTTCAACCATTCAAACCACCCATTGAGACCAGCTTTGGCTGGGGCAGGTCAATTATCAAATGAAAAATAATAAAAGGAAAAACATTCTTCTTGGATTGTCCTTCCTTTCTCTCTTACTTTAGAGTGAAGCATGAGGATCAACCTATGTCATTAAAAGAAGCAGCGCCCTGCAGAAGGCAATTGAGGAGTGTGTGGGGTAGTTTGAGGAGACATTGGAGAGTTGGAGCTGCTGGGCAATGTCGAGAAAATAGAGGCAGTCAGGTAGGGGCTAAAAATATGGGGACACCCAAGAGAGGAATCTTCCTCCTCCCTTCTTCCAGATTAATGTTGCACAGCTAGGTTGATATAGAATAGATTTGGGACAAACTACAACTCACTTTTTAGGCAGTAGGCAACCAAGCTGGAAAGTTATAGACCATACACTGAAAATTATAATGATACAACCATTAGATCAAACTAATCATCCTATGTTCACAATAAAATTGGCATATAATTGTGTTTCCATCTTCCATATGACAATACATCAATTTGCATTTTTAATAAAAATATCACATAATTTATGGCTTCCCATGAAATAACCCAACAGATTGCCACATATATGACTTAAATGCCCACTCTCCTTGAATAGAAAACCTTATCCTGCTAAAGTCTTACTGGTCATTAACTTTGTATGTACAACTTACAAAAGTGTTGATGGTACAGAGTGTAACAAAATTCTATAAACATACATTAGGATTCTTTGATAAAAAAATAAATGAGATTTCCCTGTGGAAAAAGTGTAATTATTTAATTATTAAAACAGCAGCGTCTACTGATATGTGATCCTTTTCTTTCAGTTTGAACAATCTTTCATGTATCAATTTGTTATATGTGAGGAAACCCTCAAAATTCAGATTCTAGAAACGTTTAAGCAAAAGTTTTAGAAAAATGAAATAATGGTTCTACAAGCTTGAAGGGGGAAAAGTTCTAATTATAACCTAACAAATCAGGTAAACACATGATAAAAGAATATGGCATAATCAACAAAATAAAAGGCAGAAATAACTTGGGCAATCAAATGAATAGTGAACCTCACTTTGCCATGATTTTTGCACAAGCATAAACTTTTTGGCACAAATTAATGGTGGTTCACGAACTAGCAGGGGAAGAGTAGTTCAGGGAGTGGTGTCAAATATTTCATTGCAACAGAAAATTATCAAGAAGAAATTCCTTTTCTACAGAGAAGTTTGATGGGATCGTTCTCTTTGAAAAGAACATTCAAAGAAATGATCACGACAGAAAAACAAAACAGATCTTTGATACATTCCTTTCAATTAATAAGTGAATTTTGACCTTATTTTTTTTCTGTTCTAATATAAGTCTCGTGACAAAATTCATAATGTATTCATTGCATGCTTACGGTTCTAACCACCCAAAACACAAATGTCAAGCACCAAAAGTCCCATACACTGCACACATGCAATACAACAAGCAAAGCTCATATTTTGAACTTCCAGTCAAAGTCATTATCCACATTCAGATCATAAAAACTAACCTGTACTGAGAGAATCGAAAGAATGATGAGAAAAATATACTAATAGCCTTCTTTTTGTATTATAATACAAGTATACCTGAAGCAGGCTGGTGGCGTAAGTGATGTAGCTGCGCGTCCTCCCCTGGGTCGTAATGCGGATCTCGTTCTCATTTATAGGGGTTTCCTCCCTCGGTTTCTCCACTCTCTGGTACCGATCCATCTTCTGCCCCACAAAGAGAACAAAAAAAGGGAAAAAATTTAGCTCAATTAAAAATTGGAACTTTCGCAAGGAAAACAAATCTACTCCCCTCAAGAAATTACAAAAAGAAAAGAAAAAAAAAAGACAGGAAAACAGCATTCTTTATCAAATCCAAGCAAGTGAATATTCCAAGAACTTAAAAGAAGAAAAAATACCAAAAATCTACAGAAAGGAACCCTAAAAGTAAGAAATACTGGAGATTGGAGCCCGAAGAAGGGACAACAAGAAGGCAAATATACAAGAGAAGAAGATCTCTTCGACTCCAGACACTGGGTAGGGTTTCTCGCAATGAAAGTGGGATCGCACTAAAAATCTGGAGCGAGAAAAGATCAGAAGGAAAAAGAAATTTTGGAAAATAGTCGTTCTTACTGCTTTTGTTCTCCTCCGCCCTCTTCTACGGCTCGTTTTCTTCTTTTCCGCCCTGAAACCTCTCGCTGCAACCGCCCCCGCATATAAACCCGCGCTGCGCTGCGAACCGGTCTCCTTGCTAGGGTTAACCGCCAGGACTATTATGTCCCTATAAATTAACCAAATTACCACTACGTCACGAATTATTACAACCGGTTGATTTCGATCCATGGACCGACAATGCATGAGAGTTCTGTGATGGAAAACAGTGACCCTCGGTCAGGAAATTCGCGCTAGAACGCGAAGGACACCGTTTCAAAATTTCAAACCGAGACAGGGCAAAGCGGTGGTACCAGATTGGATTTTCTTACCGTAAGAATGTACAGATTGGAGTTTCAAAATTTCCTCCAAAAGATTGTTTTAATGCACAGGTTACGTTCTACAAGCCAAATAACTGGATTTTCTTACCGTAAGAATGTTTTGATCTTTGAAGGAAAAAAAAAAAAAATATTAGAAAAAATAAAAGAAGAAGAAAAGTAATATAATTATCTTATTTAGATTAAAAAAAAAAAGTTATATAACAATTATAATCTTAAGAATAAAAAAGGTACATGAAAATGAAAGAATGAATAATAAAAATAAAATAATATTTTAATCTTCTAAAAAAATATGATTTAAACCTTTTTTTTTTCTTTTTCATCTTACCTTTTAATACTTATAACATTTTTTCTTTGTTCCTTTTTTTCCTCCTGTTCATCCTAATTCAAACAGACCCTAAGGCAGTGTTTGGATGCTGAAATAAGGCTGGAATAGGGCCTTATTCCAGCTTATTCCCCAAACACCCGTTTAAACCATCGGTGGGGCCCACTCCCACCCGTATTCCGATCAGCGCCTCGGATCCCCCTTTCCTATTCCGCCTTGACCCCTGGAATAAGCTATTCCGGCACTATAGCTATTCCAGGGGCAATCGATGACTGATAAAAATCGGTCTGCTTAGGGGCGGCCTTCCTCTTTTGCTCTCGCGACTAGGGTTTTCCTTTCTTCTTCAACGCCCGCCGACTTCCGATCCTTGCTCCTCCCCTTCGGCCATCTCTCTGCGGATGCTCCGAAATAGGTCTCCCAAGCCTATTTCTTGCTGGACGGTGGGAATCAACTGGATCTAGCCAAGTTATCGGTTCGCTCTTCATCCTCCTCTCTGAAACATATTTTCTTAGGACAAACCTCGAGGAAGCGGCGGATCAGGTACGCTCTCCCTTCTTTGATGCTTTTTTTTTATATCAGCTAGGGTTTGACTGCAACTGCTCTTCGATTGAACCGATTACGGTTTGGGGTCAACAGGTTTTCACTCCAACCTTATGACTCAAAGAAGCTTTTCTTTTTCTGAACCCAAATCTCTTCCCATAATTCCGCACATTTACAAGCTTAAGGGGAAATTAATTAATGCAGGAAATCCATAAAATAGGTTTGTCTCTGCAAAACCTCAAGGCACTGGATGTGTCTGCAGCGTCTAATTTCTATTATTGATGGCATTCAACAAGGCTTTAATGTTTGACTGATGCTTCAACCTGCATGCCATTGATTTTGAGAACCATTAGATAGTGATTACTGTTGGATGCTCCGTTGAGGCTTCTTTTAAGTACCTTATTCCTTATCTATTCCTTGTGAAGGCTTCGGGCAATTCCTATATCTGCTGTGATACATCTATCGTATCTCTAGACATGAGGGCTTGGACTTTATCTTCTCTCTTACCGATGAATGTTGCTCTTTTAATGACTAATATTTAGGTTATGTGCTCTGCTGTCAATTTCGTATTTGTATGGAGGTACGACACCCTATTTCAATGTTAACTACATAGTGGATTACGTAGCTGTAATTTTAGTTTATAAAAGCACAGATTATGCTACGTACATAACCTACCTACCCTTTTAGATTTAAGATTTTGACATCCACGAGGGAACAGACATTCATATTCATGTTCATGTCGTAGCCATATACATGCTTAACAGTCTATAAAATGATTTCATGACCATGATATGTTCGTGTCAAAATCCATAACTGCAGTTACATAAATCAATGTTTGTAACAGTTGGCCAAGTCTACGGCTTGGCTGGTTATAAGAAGTTGTCTACCACATGCAATAAATAAATAAATAAGTTAGTCAGTTTCAACTTGAACACTACTTAACCAATTAGGCTTATTACAATCGAAGACAATGTTATGGAAGGGTTACATGTTTTATTTGCTTAATAGGTTGCTAATTTCTAATTTCTTAAGACACACTGTATCACAAGAAGTCTTGACACAATTGGACCATCTCATGACGAGGTAAGCAAAATCAATGATAGCACTGTCGACAGTGAACACCGATTCCATGTTTGAGCAAGCAAAACTTGATTGTATCAATGATTGAAATAATGAAAATTATTATCATAGTTAGGTCCAACTTTAGAAGAAGCTTATCAAATAAATAAATATTAATGACATTGATATTTAACTACCCTGACTTATTGTTCTCAAATCATAGACACTCACTAGATTACTTGTGTTAGATTGAAATCTCAATAACATTCGATAGCATCACGTGTCATGCCTTATCCCAATAGAATCAATGTTGTCTTCCTCTAACGATTACTTTTTCTGAGATGGCTGATATTCATTTTAACCTATTCTGATGATTATCTATTTTTATTTTCTTGTTTGATAGAATTCAATAGCTTATACGTATTGCATTGTTCTTCATCTGTCGTATTCTCTACATTACTCCTGTACTGCAACTTCTTCATTTAGTGCATATAGTTCCGTTCTATAGCATTGTGCCGCATGACAAAGTTTAAGCAATATATACTGATGTAATAAAATATCAACGGTTCTCATCTATAGATAAAATGGCTCAATCGAAAAAAAACGGTGACCCATCACAGTCCACAGAACGATCGGGCCGAACTAGGGCACCCACTGGACCGATTCTCTTGACTCAACTTTCATGACCCTCATGAGGCAAGAGAATGACGACGGAAACTGTCACAATAGTACTTTCTCACAAGAGACCTGAAGAGAATTACCAAGTTGTTCAATGAAAGGACCAATCTGTCGTTCACCTTTACAAACTTGAAGAATCGTTTGAAGGTTCTGAAGAAGACCTTCAATTTGTATTACAACCTAGCTAACCGTTCAGGCTGGGGATGGGATCCTGCACTTAAGCTACCCACATGCGGTGACGAACATATGTGGGAGGAGATCATCTCGGTAAGTGGTAGATTCCGATGTTATCACATGTTAATTCGGCTGATATTTCGGTATACTTCAATAATTATTTCATCAACATTGCTTTACAGGTTAACAAGGACTACGCTCGAATCAAGGGTAAGTCCTTCCCTGTATACGACGACATAGACATTCTATTTTCAAAGAATACTGCCACTGGTAGATGGGGGATACATCTGCTATTCCAGAGGGAGTATCCGATAATGATACCTCGGACGACGAGGTCGAACGGATGAACCTTGAGGACATAACTTCTGGCCCCCATCACGTAAAGGTGCAGGACTCTCTTTCTCATCATCCAGTCATTTGATCACTTATTTCATGATGTCTCCCCAACCAGCCCGAGCACATGTGCCTCGACCCCACCCACAGATTGTTCCTTAGATCCAGGATTGTCTACTAGTAGTGGAAAGAGGAAAATCATCAACCGTTACTCCTACAGCACGTAAATATAAGTGCACATCTGAAGCTGGTGATGCCTTCCTCGAATTGGTGGAACAAGGTAAGAAGAGGTTGAAAATTGCCAACGAGATCCTTAGGAGAGAGCAGCTTGCTCGTCCTACTGTCTACTCAATTGATGAATGCATGCGAAGTTAGAGAGTCTCCCAGGGATTACTCTGGAATGTATTCTTGCTATGGGGGACAGTTTAAAAATTAGATTAATAGGTGGTTTCTCATGCATTATGAAGGCTCACTCCTTGAAGCGTGGCTTAAAAGACAAATGACAGAGTTCTACCATTTACCACCTTCAGCGGAGGACCTTCCGGAAGTTTCGCAGCCGCGCCTACGTTCTTTATGCCTCAAATGCATGGTGTCCATCATGGTGGCCCTTCTGTTTTTGTGCCTCCGCTACGCATGCTTCCAGTCGAGGCGGACAAATTCCATTCATGGAGCCATTATTCAGGCCAAGCTGTGATAGCAGCATTTCCCAGGGTCCGACCCATTCTCCTGCTGTCAGTGTGCAAGAATCGTTTGTACCACACCTGCATCTACGACGCATGACATCGACTTTTCGTACATCGTTGGACATGACATATTTTTGCTTGCATCATAGTAGTTCTAGAATGATATGTTAGTTGTCAAGCTGCTTATATTTCTGTCATTTTGGTGTAGACATTTCTGTCTTCTGTTATTACGTACCATCCTTTTTTCCTGTACTCTGCTGTCAACTTTGCAATCAGCACTTACTTATGCATATGGTTGTATCATTAACTACTACAATTTCGATTAGATGGACCTATTTCAAGATGTCATGGCGTATTTACTAGATGAGGACAACTACTGGCAAGACGTCCTAACTGTGTTGATAAGTAATGGGTTCCTTTCTATACCCAATGTTAATGTTAATTCAAAGGTCCCATGCCGCACTCGTCCATTCTCGGGTCACGAAATCGTTGCTGATATTTTGAGTGGACATCCAAACAGAGGTTATGATCACTTTAGGATGACAAATACTATGTTCTCAAGCTGCAAGACTTGCTTGTCTCGAGAGGGTTGGTGAGTAGCACACGTAACTTATCGATACAGGAGCAACTAGCAATCTTCCTATACGGCATAGGGCATGGTGTTAGTAATAGAGTGTTAGTGAAACGTTTTAGCACTCAGGGGAGACAATATCCCGACACTTCAACAACATACTGAAAGCAATTTGTTTGCTTAAGCATGAATTTATCGTTCAACCTCAACAGGAGACGGCCGTTCACCCATGGATCCATGGCAACAAACTTTTCCATCCTCACTTCATGGTAGGTTTGGATAGTCCCCAGACACCAGAATTATTTTTCAATCTTCTCATTACCAGGTCCTTGATACATTTGTTTGCATTACAGAATGCGGTTGGAGCAATCGATGGCACACATATACCTGCAACGATCAGGAAAAGCAAACAACCACGATTTCATAATCGAAAGGGGACCATTTCTCAAAATGTCATGGCTGCAGTCTCCTTCGATCACTCCTTCCTATTCGTATGTACTGGTTGGGAGGGATCTTCAGCTGACATGAGAGTCCTATGCTGGTGTGTCGAGTCTGGAGGACTCGTTGTACCTGAAGGTATATGCATATAACAAACTACTTGAATTACTTAATTTAAACATTTCTTTTAACCTGTGGGAAGACGTCAAGGCAATGTTGTCCTGTATAGGGAAATTCTATCTTGTCGACTCTGGATATGGCAATACAGATAAGTTCCTTGCCCCTTATTGGGGTAATAGGTACCACCTTAGTACCTTCAACAATCCAAGGGCTCGCCGATACAACAATTGTCGAGACTTATACAACCACCGACATGCTCAACTCAGAAATTGCGTTGAGAAGGCCTTTGGAATACTTAAAAAGCGCTTTAAGATTTTAAGAATTGCCATTCCATTTCCCTTCAAGGTTCAGAAGCGTATTGTTATGGCTTGCTGCGTAATACACAACTTCATTCTACGCAGCCAAGACAACAAAATACTTCAACATGTCTTCTGAACCGTTGCCCGCTGATAATGATGACGATGTCGATCCTTATCTCATTATAGGGGACGACGAATCACGAAGAGGCGATCAACTACGCAATTCCATTGCTGAGAGGCTTTGGGATGCTCATAACACACGAAGTAAGTTAACAATGATTCATTTGTTTTCGGTCGATGCATGCTCATAGATAAATTTACAGTTACTATGCCGACCATGATTCACTTTATAAGTAGTGCAATTTATTAATTCATTTGAGTTTCACATTGAATCACCGTAATGCAGGAAATCAGGCTGCTTGCTCCTGAGACTTACTAATGCCTGCCCAAAGTTATTATGTAGTTTTCGTGGGCCGTAGACGAGGGGTTTATGATTCATGGGCTGAGTGCCAGCGTGAGGTTAGTGGGTTCAAGCATGCCTTGTACAAGAAGTTTAAATGTAGACATGAGGCAATTGATGCATTCCACAATTACCGTAAACCTTCCGACATTCAATATGTCGAAAAATACAATGAAATGGAATACGAACAAGGAAGAAGGGATGAACAGATGTCCAGGACTGTGGGTGCACCTGTCAGAACAACTATATTGCTTTTCGTATCCTTCCTTGTAGTCTTCCTCTTGGGTTACTGTTTGGGAAAGGCAACGTTGATGCTTATGTAATGTAATATCGAATTGACTGCTGACACTGATGTTTCGCAATGTTTTGTGATGGGCAGCGTACTATCTTACATTGACATGTTATGCCAGTACTGCTATTGTACTTTAATTTGTTATGCTGAGAAAATAGTAGGCACACTTTCAACTGTTTAAAGTAACATTCTCTTATATTGAAGTTCTGATTATATTTTGGTGAATTGGAAAACTGACATGGGTTTTTTTAAATGATTCCAGTGCCATTAAACCTTCTACGAATATTTGGTTGACCTAATTGATATTGAAGCGTCGGCTGTGATTTCATGACATGGACGGCATTTATAAATGCAACCGTTGTGAAGCATCACAGTCAGGTGCTCTATCAACGATGACGGCCATGATGATTGGCAGACACATAGCATTTCCTGAATTGGATGCATGCAAAATGTGACCATCAGAAATACCTGCTGAAACTGCCTTCCTGAGTCCACTCAAGATAGCATCCATATTTTGAAAATGGATTACGTCGGTAATTTGCCTGAACAATGATGAAATTGGATTTAGATTACATTGTGAAAAAGTTTTCATGGCTTTTTTCAACTTTAATTTTTGACAATTTGATGGCTTTTTGGAATTTTTCTCATGCCATGACATTTAGGTTGTCATGTGCTCTTTTCGATTCTAGTTTTGAATTGTCTGGGGGTATTTTCATTACATTTTTCAACTATGTTTTTGCTTCTTCAGTAGCCATCAGAAGTTGGTTCGTTCGTGATGAATCATAACTCCAATGTTCAGAGTTCGGACTTGATACAGATCAATTAAGGATTTTGAGTAGACTTCATTGCTTTATGGTTGTGTATGTGAAGTGTCGGCTGTGAGGTGTTCTTGACTTGGAGGGCATTTCAAAAATGCAACCGTTGTGAAGCAACACAGTCCGACATGACACAAATGCGAGGGCAATATCTTTGAGTATGCTGCATTGCATGACAAAGTCTAAGCAGAATCAGCCGATTCATCCACAAAACCGATAAGTGATGAACTGTTTGATTCTAGTATTGAATGGTCTGGGGGTATTTTCATCGATTTGTTGAACTGTGTATTTTGGATGGTCCTTTGCATATTTGAAATGTGTTTTTGGGAACTTTCGTGGCATTTATAAACTTAATTTCCGGCCGTGATATCAACCTTTTGAGGTGGTCTGTTTGTTTCTCGTATTTAATTGTCTGTTCAAGGTATTTTCATGGTAATCGGAGTTGGTGTGTTATTATCTTTTTTCTTAGCAATTCTGAACTGGTTTTTTGGGCATCTTCTTTCAAATTTTGACCGTTGTGTCAAGCCGTGAGATATATCTTGTGAGGTGCTCTGTTTGATTTTAGTAATGAATTCTCTGGGGTATTTTCAAGCTACTTTTCATCATTGTTTTTTGGTACTTTCTTAGCATATTCGATCAGTGTTTTCCGGTATCTTCATGGCATATTTCGATCACTGTTTCAGGCCGTGGCAATAGGCTTTTGAGGTTGTCTGGTTGTTTCTGTTATTCAATTGTCTAGGGGATTTTCATGGATTTGTTGAACTGTGCCACTGATAGTTCACTTGCAATGTTGTGTTGTGTTTTTGGGTATTTTTGTTGCATTCGTGCATGTCTGCTTATGGGTATTTTCTTAGGAACTGTGAACTGTGTTTTCATGGCTGCAATCTTTACAATTATTGAGCTTTGTTTCAGGGCGTGACATATGTCTTGGGAGGTGCTCTGTTGGATTGTAGTAATGAATTGCTGGGGGTATTTTCATGGCATTTTTCATCTGTGATCTTTGGTATTTTCTGAGCATTTTCGATCTCGGTATTTGGGTATCCTCCTGGCATTTACCGATCAATCTTTCAGGTCATTTCTTTAAGCTTGTTAGGTTGTCTGGTTGTATCTGTTACCGAATTGTCGGGGGGGAATTTCATGGATTTGTTGAACTGTGCCACTGGTAGTTCACTTGCATTGTTGTGATGTGCTTTTCGGAACTTTCGTGGCATTCCTACACTTTGTTATGATGGGCCTCTAAAGTTTGGGATTCTTGAGAATGTTTTAACTAGTACACTATTTACATAATGATATGATACTTTTTTATTTTCTTTTTGACAACATGTTGCATGTCTATGAAATGGTCAAACAATGAGCTCATCACAAGCAACCGAATGAATGTTTGTAAATCAATTGCCAATGCCTAATTTTTAAATATTTATATGGCAGGAAATTGGTCATAAATATTTCTCAAGAACAATAATATGCTAATTGAATAACCATAAGTCTGAAGGGCTTGTCCTATCTCAATGAGAACTACTATTAGTATTTGGCATGCATGATGCATATGATGGATTGAAGAGTTGAGGTGACTTGATACTAATATTATTTCGATAGTGATGTCAGTGAAGGGAATTTGCTGGCAACATCTTTGGGTCATTTTGTTGTTTAATCAGTTTCTCTTCCATGTGTTGTTCTATGTGCCTATTTATGCTCTTAAATACAACCTACTTTTATATTCATACGAAGGAATGCTAAGAAATTTTTTTTTTGTATTTTTCAAAACTTGCATTCGTCGGCTTGTTGTAAATAGCGAAAATTTTCTCAAAACTTTTATTTTCAGATAAGAAATGCAGCCATACTTATCTAAAAATCCTATTATTTTCATTTCTTTCTAAAACACATATCACTACCTTTACGAACTGGGTGCTGCATTGATCCATAATCATGAAAACCTTGGATAATGTATATTCCAAGAGGTGGTGTGTGCGGAAGTTTGTTCTCTGTTCATCAGATTGGGTTAAGCACCATGACTGCATTATACATTGTTCTTTTTCTTCATATGATCTGTGGATCCAGTTACTTAAGTTTTCACAGGGAGAAGATAAGTATCGTACCAATTATCTTCTGAAACTTCATAATGCTTTTTTAGGATGACCTATCTTTCAGGCTAGAATAAGTGCATCCATATGTGGATGGTGTGTATAACCCTCGTAACCGCACTTTCCGTCCCAATTGCTTCAACAGCCGGAAGTTGAGTCCTGATTTCACTGCTGGGCCAGGGGTAGATGAAGTTCCACCAGTATGAATTGATAGAGTGGGATTCAAAGCAAATATAACAGAGGTAGATGTTGATATTTTCTGTTAGCTCAACTCTCAAATTTACCCCAATCATTTCACAGATGATTTTGTATGCGTTTGACTGGAAAACCAATTCAAGTATGGGAAAATTGGCTTGCAAGAGTAGGTCAGTGTCTTGTCTGAAATATGTTTGCTGGCCTCCATAAACATTATGAGTACTAACGAGTATGAACTTCTGCGGAGTTTCAGGTTCTTTCTGCTATTGTCTTTTTCGGAAAGTATTGATGTTGCATCCAGTTGGAAATTTACCAGCTCAACCAATGCTCTCTGGTTAGTTTGTCTAATATTAGTGCAATAGTTGTGGTTTAGTAGCTTCAGTTTGGAATTCCAATCAACCAATTAGGTTGATCTTCTAGTCTTATAGCTATAAAATATGTGTGCAATATTCTTCAAGATCTGGTAACTTCCACTGGCGAAGTTAGTTGTCAAGTCTCGCAGTCAGACTTTAACACTCTTCCTATGCCAGCTGGGTTTCCCTGAGGACAAAAGAAGCATCAGTTGGTAACAATCAAGTTGGAGAAATTGGTGTTGAAAAAGCAATCGATACAAAGCAGTTGAACACCATGAAGGCTAGATATTCTTCTTCAAAAGGATTCACATCTCCAAAGAAGTTAATGGAGCCATCAAAAGCACTGCATACTGGACCAAATCATAATGTGGTATGTCCAAATAACTATTTAAGTTTGATGAAATGCATCTATATCAATGACGCATAAATAGCTAATATAAGATTCTGTAAACTGTGGAACATTTTTCCAAATTCCTGCATGCTTAGTAGTGAAAAAACAAATAATGCCAATTATGCTATTTATGTGCCCCGTTCAATGCTTTGTATTGATGTTGAGCAGGGGCATGCAACATCTCTAAGAAGCTATTAGCGACACTTTTACTGCTGCAAATATGGGACTTATTAGTCATTTTTCTTTTGGGAAAATTGCGAGATAAATGTTCAGGCCACCTGACTATGAAACTATACTTCACCTAGCATCTAATTATTTGTGCTTATTACGATTTTGCAAATTATATTATCCTTTCTAAAGCTTTTTCCTGTTGAAATGCCGAGAATAATACGTGCCAGCATCTTGCCTCCGGAGTTTCGTAGCATACAGTTGTATGGATTAATGTGATCACTGTGTGATAAAGAACATGCATCTTATGTATTCCCCATTTGTTGTTGTGATTCTGATGCAGCTCAAACCATCGCAAACTTCACCAAATGGAACTTCTCGACCCTCTCGAAGAGCATCCCTGCCTTCGCCTACAATTGAAACCCCACAGCGGCCTAAAATCAACATTCTCCAGCGCATGGATTCTCCCGATGTTTCAGTCAATACACCTAGAATAGATAGAATTCCCGAGTTCCCATTAGCCTCTTCTGAAGATCCTCTGTTCTCCATCCGTAAACTTCCGTCAGCTCCAGGCTCCTTCTCTTCCAGCCCTCACTATGGTGACCGTTCCATCACAAAGGATAAGTGCACCATCCAAATATTCCGGACAGAAGTGGACAACGGGAGCGACTTGTCGGACAGAATCCAACAGCTGTAGATGCTTCAAGCCGGGGATCATCGGAATCAAGGCACCGGAGGTTTGAGACTTCGTCGTACTAGTAGCGGGCAGAAGCCTTGGAAGGATTGCTCGAGTTCAGTGCACAGTTGTTACAGCAGGCAAGATTCGAAGAGTTGTCCATGTTTCGCTGCACCAATACTTACTGAGTTAAATGATTGTGTATGGTTGTTTGGGTATGAGCGAGCAACAACTGGACTCGAAGAGGTGAAGGTGGGGTCTTGAGTATGGTTGTTTGATGATGGTCCTGATGCTTCTTTTATCCTCTGATTCCGCATTTGAAATTATTGGGTATTTGGATAATTCAAGTATATTGTTTACAAGATCTAAAAATTCTCCTTGTATGCATGCTTTAAGATTTCAAGCGCCCCTTGTATGCATGCTTTAAGATTTCAAGCGCCAGGACTGAAACCTTGACGGAGGCAATAGCTCGAATGTACCGAAAATCTAGCATTGTATATAAAGGGCTTGAAACCCCCATCGTTCTTCAAAACCGTGCCAGATACATAATTAATTTATTTAAAAAAACAATCAAACTCTACTATAATGGCAAAGATCAGTATCTATATTGGCCACTATTTTTACATTTATTAGTAATGTAAACGTAGTTTAAAATAATTTAGTTTAGATTAATTTAAAATTTAATAAGTAAATATGTCAGTATTTTACTAAATAAGTAATTTTAAACTATAGATTACATAAAGATAAGCCCTTCTGTTTTCGTAAGATTAATATTTTTATTAAAAAATTATAGTAAAATATAACTCTCATAAGTGTCTTTCTTAGAACATGCTTAAACAATATTTAAAAGCTATGGATGATTTTAAAATAAAGTAGTTATTATATTAATAGAAAATATTAGTAATTATGTTCTTATATTATTTTATTACTATCAAACGATTTAATAAGTTTGTTTGTATTTTATTTTATTACTTAAAACAAATTTATTAAATTACGTACTAATTAAAAATAATTTATTCGAATAATGACATTAAAACTTAAACTGCTAAACCATTTTTATTCAAGGGGTATTTTTAGAATTTCAAAAATATCTTCATCTATTCCATGTGAAATACCTGCTTATTCCCACGTCATATTTGAAATAACACTGCATTAATTGCATTAAAATAACATGAAATACCAGATTTTTATCCAAACAAAATCTAGAATAATAAGTGGGATAAGCTATTCTTGGAAACTCATATTCCTATTCTCAAAATAACTTTTTGACATCCAAACGCTACCTAAAGTTTTACATGATGAAAGGTTAACCCGTGCTATTAATAATATATAAAAAGGGGGGGGGGGGAGCGTATTCTGCAAGAAAATTTGGATAAGCTGCTGAAGGTTATCCCCTTTTGTGGACGTTCCTATCAACCCCGGCCATAATTAATATAACTTCATATAATCTCTTTATACATTGCTACTTTCATTTTCTTAATGAAAGTGGATTAGGGTTCCGAACTCTTAAAAAGAAAAGAATCATGTTGCAAAGAATCATCCTCAGGTAGTCACAAGTGCTCGATTTCTCAGGCAACAATCACCTGTTATGGTAACAGGACATATCTCATACACGTTTAACAGAATAAGTCCAGCAAAATCTCATCTGATTCCATGGAATTAAATCATGAACTTCTTCAGAGCGTAGCCCCCATACCACAATAGACTCCAAAGCATTTCTTCTTTCATCATGATAAAATAGATATTGGATTTTCTCCGATAGATGTGTATACAAAACAAACCAAGTCCAAAATAGATATTGGATTTTTCTCCGATAGATGTGTATACAAAACAAACCAAGTCCACTAGGCTGCAGGAACTATAGCAGCAACAATACATCCAGCGGATCTGTTCCACAAGATTTCTCCAAGTTTGCCTCAGGCACCTTAACATCAAGAGGTCCAAATAAAATCTCATATGAGGTGACAAAGTTGACGCTTTGACAAGAACTCCCGTTATCAGCAGCAGGCACCCTTTCAAGGCAGTCAGCCTAGATGGCAGAATTTGACAGCATACTCAATGTTAGCAAGTTGTCCAAATTTACTGGTACATGTTTCTTCATTAATACTTTTACAGGTTTCATTGCATATCCACACTAGTTACCATGAACAATTAGCTTTTGCTTGGAAATTTTGCTTCATATTGTTGAGGAAGCTGAAAAATGAGAAACCAGATTCAGTAAGCCAAAAAAAATGACGCCAAATTGACAGAACAGAGGAATGCAAGAATGCATCACCATGAATGTTGCTGTGATCATCTTTCCAGCAAACCATCTTCCATGGAGTGCACGCTGCGCATTCATGGCTGAAGTTACATTGTCAAAGCGCAGATATACATAGCCGGCACTATTCCTGCTTCCAGAAAATAAGACAAGTGAGATTCATTCTACAGTATCTAGGTTATATGCTCCACCATATGAAAACGAAAACATGATCAGTCATCTTGAATTTACAAATAAAGCATACACATCAAGGAATTTAGTTCTTGGGAGAAGGATATTGGAGTTCGTAAGTCAGAAGTTGTGAATGTCCTGCTTGGACAAGTTACTTCAGTGGTTGGTGCTGTAGGACCACGATATATGTTTCAACTCATGGAAGTGAAAACACAAAAAGAGTAATCTCCAATCATGGCAGTAGTATATGCATCAAGGGAAGAGCTTAGTTTTATGAAGAGGGTACCAAAGTTCAAAAGTTATCCTTCTCAGACAAGTTTTTAAGGCATATATGTCAAGGTATATTGCATTCCTAAAACATTTCACCAACCAGTCTTGATAGCTCGGGAACTCATAATTTACCATGCTTGTTACTTCATTGCATCTGAGATGACATTCTTGAATATCAATTCTTGAGTTTAACTTTGTTCCGCATAGAATTCTTAATAGAGGAATTAGGAGCCATAGTTGAGGATTAGGTTATTACCTGGAACTAGTGTCCTCAAGGAGAAAGGGATAACATCAGAGTTTCAGCCTATTCTAGGGAAATTAGTTTTCTTAACAGCTATAATCATAGTAGAGCCCCACCATGTCAAACTCAGAAATTTTGTCAAAACAAAATACAGTGACACATTAAAACATGTATATGCATGTCTCTGTACAGTCCTTATATGCATTATCATGTATCTGCAAGTATATACCTGGAATATGACTGAGTTCGAGTTCATGCAAATACTTTGTATCAAATTAGGAGAGAGAAAACAAGGAAAGAAAAAGGCTAATTATAAACAAAATTAATCAAATCATTTTAATCCATATAATTGCATGACAAGATGAACATAAATAGTTTGTTGTACCACCATGTATTCAAATTTGCCACTCAGGCACTAAATGTCATTGTATGTATAATATAAGTATCCCATTAAGAAAATGCTTTCAACACTAATTTTGAGCTACTTACGGTGGACATACATCAAGAAGTGTCCTAGTGTCATTGCATGAGATGGAGAGCCCATGTGTTTTAAGTGTTTTTAACATATCACGGGTTTCAATTTATGAACTGACTTAGATATCAACAAAGGGAAAATAGAAAATGATAGATGGCAGCGATCATGTTCACATGCAGAACTCACAACAATAACATAAGCATGAAAATTATTGAAAGTGAGAGCCCCGGCACTAGGAAAATAGAAAATGATAGATCGCATACATCATGTTCACAAGTTAAAGTCACAAGAATAATTATAAGCAATAAAATGTCCTATCAATGCAGAGCTTACCAAATTGTTGCATAAAATATAATAAATAGAATACAATTGATAAAACTAAGCAGTGGTCACTCACTTGTCCACAAAAATGTGCTTCACAGCGCCAAACTTGGAGCATTCATCTTGAACATCTTCTTTGATATCTAAATCAAAATCTGGTTCTGTCTGCTACAAAAGTTTTTCTTTAGCATAATTATCAATGTGTATGGTTTAGAGAGAGAGAGAGAGAGAGAGATCCCAACCAACCTCCCCACTTGGATCAAACATATTTTTTAGCAGCAAACATTCACTAGGTATCCCAACAGTTTCAACAGGTTGAGTGGTTGTGGAAGCAACAGCAAGACCTGAAGCTGGTAATCCTGCAAGCGCAGGCACAGTGGGCTGTAGAAGGGGTGTAACCATTTGTGGAACACCTAGAACTGATGCAGTTGGTAAAGTTGGAGCTGCAGAAGCAGGAGTAACAAGCGCACCAGCAACACTGCAGATAACCACAAAAATGTTTAAATAGACATTCAGTAAGCCAAACAGTAGAAGGGTAAGGCACAAGCAAAACCTTGTTTGAGTCTTTTCTCTTTGTTTTATCTCCATGGGCAAAGCCTAGCCCTAAGGAAGCCCCACCCAGGACTAAAACCACCAGTCTTAAGGCCCAGGGCCAGAAACAGGACATAACAAACTAGACCTGAATCCAGCTCAATCTCAAGCTCTTTGTTGGACCAGTCAAGACCCATATGGTAGGGTGTAATTACATTTTGCTTAAAATCCTTAAAGCCCAAGTTCAGCCAGAATAATTGGGACTTAAACTTTAGAAAAGGCTTGAACCTGATCCAAGCCCAATTTTTCATCCTAGGAATAGAATTTCTTATGGTGGTAATAACCCTAGCAATGACTTCGCATTATCAGATATTTTATAATAAGACATGCACACGCTTGCGTACAGACGCTCAATAGCTTCAAACCTGGTAGCAGTGCCAGTCCGTCCAACTTTTGCATGAGGAGAGCTCTAGAATGAGCGTTTAAAGACTGCAAACAAAAATTAGCGTGAGTTAGACCATCTCTAAAACAAAGCAAATGTAAAAAGAACAATCTATTCATGATAAGAAAATTGTGCAACATACAAGATTAGACAATATCCTTTCACAAGAAGGTTAAATCAATTGGGTGGAAGTACAATAGAATAGTTCTAAAAATTTTCCAGTTATCAAGTACTGAACTGCCGAGCAATATTTCACTTAGTTTTATTTAATTTTATTTTTTGGGCTTGGAGGTCGGGGGAACAGTAGGTGGGAGGAAGAGAGATCTTATTTGAGGGAGGAAAATTTGTCGGTTATCTAAGGGGCAATGCCCTTCTGTACTTGAAATCAAAATCCAAAGAAGTTTTTTCCCCTCATCCCATACCTTGAAATTAAGTACTGTTATTCTCATCATAACATTAAGAATGAAGGTAGTGCTGGTCTTGTTGATTCATCTTATATTCAAATTTCCAGTTCGTACATCAAGAATAACTACAATGTCAACCATTAACACCAATGCTGAAAGGAACATTATGGTCATTGACAATAATCCATCATCCTTACAATTACAAAAAGCATGGGGAAAGGAGAACGATTATGTCTCAAGGAGAACATTCCAAGATAATTGTATCACTTGACTTGCAGAGATGTACCAAATTAAGACATTTTATATCTTTGATTTCTCTTGTACATCAGAAACACATCTAAACATTTTCAAAATGTTTGAGCATTAATAAAGTGAAGCTCAACTACAGTATCTAACAAGTTAAACCGGTTACAAAAGAGAAGAAAAACATTATTTTGCTAGGGGAAGAAAAACATTATTTTGCTAGGGGTTCAGAAAGTCATTATGTTGTTTCTTAAGTTTCAATAGTTCTTATAAAGTCCAACCCTGATAAGAGGATTTCAGGTCTCAATGGCTCATGATGACCCATTTGTTTCAGGAAGGCAACCAAGTGTTTGATTGGCTTGCAAGGAATGGAGATTTATAGTGCAGAGTCAATGAATATCAGAAATCTCAGAGAACTTAGATGCTTGGGCTAGACGGAAAGGACTCAGCAAACATGAGATTCAGAATGTCAGTGTTCAGAGTTCAAACGCTGTCCTCCAATTTTTAGTAGCAAGAAAAGAGAACTGCTAATTGTTACTACTACAATTACCAAGCAAATAAGATCGGAACATCCTAGATAAGAATAAATTGTGAAGTTCAACAAACTTAAAGGAGAAAGTACGGAAGAGTGCTTCAAATGTAAGATGTTAATACATGATAACTATCAAATCCAGATATGAGGATTTCAATTGTGAAAACAAGTGGGGAAAAGGAGAAGGTACAAACCAATCCTCCACCTTCATCATCATCAAGATCACCAGCATTTGCTCCAGCATCTCGCAATCCAGCTTGGTCAGTTACAGTTGAAACCTAGAAATATGTGAAATACATATAATAGCACATGCAAATATCCACTATTCTCCCATTATCCACATGATCATATAATAATAAGAAACTACTTTAATTGTCCTGCCAGCAATTTCCAGCTGTCCATTTAAACTCTGAGCAGCTCTCGCATCTTCAATGCGTGCAAACTACAAAAAGGCATCATGACCACAAGCATCAGTTTCAGAAGCCATATGCAATAATTCTAAGACAGCACTCACCTGAACAAAACCAAAACCCTTGCAATGCCCAGTCTCATCAAGGGGCAACTGGACCAGCTCCACTGGACCAAATGGTTCAAACACCTGCATAGAAGTACTAAAAATCAACCAAAAGAAGAACCAGTACAAGCTCATAAACAATGCACATGTAATCATAAACAGAACATAGTTGAAGAGACAAAGATGAAAAAACATTTTTTTAGAAAGAATGCAACAATATCCCACTAGACATTAGTCACTGGTCAAAATTCAGTAGCATGTTCCACTCCTTACTTGCCGAAGTTGATCCTCTGTCATGTTGAAGTGAAGATTGCCAACATACAACTTTCTAGCTGCAGCTGAATAAGGTCCAGTAAGCCCAGCAGCTCCACTTGCAGCAGCATTAGACTGAACAAGATTCTTTCTGCCTCTGAGGGTTTAACCATTACTGGTTGGCCTAGAAGAGGCTGGCCAGAGAGAGCTATTGCCATGGGAACTGACATAGCATCATAGAACTCAATGTATCTGCATATTCAAGTGAGGTATGCTACTTTATATGCACTTTTTTCCAAAAAAGAAAACTCTTTAGCTTTTGAAGAAACAAGTGCTGATAAATAGTGAAAACCAACCATGTGTTCAGAAACATGCACGCTGCCCTCAATGGCTTGATTGCAGTCTAGGTGGGATGAAAGAGCAGCAACTAAGTTTGCCCCCATCAACCAATTCACCATTACCTTGAAAAATAATGAATCCATCTATACTTCTTCTATCACCCATAACTGATTGTAACTTCGAGCTTATGCTCTGCATATCCCATAACCTTCTAATCTCTCCTCAGTTACCCGATGTTTTTACCTTCTTGATTACCCAATGTTCCAACTCAAAAGGCAAAACAAATCCTCTTGATGCCATAATATATTTTTCCATTATATCATGGTGAAAAAGTGATCAAACAGAACTCTAAACAAACTATAACAACCCTACTGCTGATCTATCTACAAAAAGGCCTATTACGTTTCCTTTTCAATTTATTAGAGAGAACATCCTAGTTAACTTTCTCAGCCACCAATTTTAGTGAGAAATTTACCATCATCTGCACTATTTCATCATCTGCACTATTTCTTCCTCCCTATCCATCCACTTCAATCAGATTTACAACCTTACCCGGCAAACATACTTTCCATAATAATGAACAAGCATCTAATTCAATCTTCATCTCATCAACAAAACTGTATTAGTTATGAAAAACATTGACCATGAGGCCTCTTATTTAACATCTCAATGGTTAGCATGTGACAGCGAACATTAATTTCTAAGTGCGTTCATACAGGCTTACCAAAACAGAACTTCCAAAAATCACGATAACTCATTGGCCCCATTGCAATGTATTCAATGCTCCCTATCTCTTTCACATGCGATGCTCCCTTTGCTCCCAACATGTGACCTTATGACGCTATCTCCAGGCAAATAAAATAAATATGCTAACAATTTTGCTCTAGAAATCATTGGCATAGCCAAGAAAATAACCAAGATACACTAAAAGCATAAAGTCGTATTGGTAATCAAACATTATAGTCACTTGTCTTTAGATTGCTTCCACCACCCATTAAAAATTGTTACATTGATAGTTCTTCAATAATTTAGAACTTCTCTTGCTTTCAAATGGCAGGTGAATCAACCTTATTTCTCCTAGCCATTCACACTTCTATTGCTATATCATCTAAGCCTAGGATATCAGTATGACACAGTCTTACTTAAATGCTTCCTACGCTCTCTTTGTTCTGTCACCATCACCAGAATAGCATCACCAATGAACTAAATTGCAAGCATTCTTATACATCATAAATAGCATCAACCTTGTTTCCTCAAGACATTCATGCTTCCATTGATATATCATCTAAACCTATGATATCAGTATGATACATTCTTACATGCTTCCATCACTCTCTATGTTCTGACACCATCACCAAGACAGCATCATAATTGGCCAAATTGCAGGTATTCTTATGCAATTTCATCCGTGTCACAAGTTTCCTCTCCCTCATTTTTCAACTTTGTCTGAGAACCACATATTGTCACAAGTTATTTCCATCCTTGTCGCAACAGCATCTTCATACTAATCTAGCCCAGAACTAGCTTGCAAGGTTGATAACAAACTAAACATCTAAGAAGTGAATTTCAGGAGCTTGTGGGTCGTTGCAGGGTTTTGATTAAAAGTTTAAGAAAATAACATCTTTTATGCTACAACAACAACAACAAAACCTTAATTCCAAACTAGTTGGGATCGGCTACTACATGAATCCTTTTTCTCCATTCAACTCAATTTTTAGTAATATTTTTTTATAAGGCGCATAGATTTTAAATCTTTCTTCATCACTTTTTCCCATATAATTTTCGATCTACCTCTACTTTTTCTTTCGACATTATCAAATTACTCTGCATAGGTGCATCTCCATGTCTACTTGCACATATCCAAACCATTAAACCATCCTTTCCTTAATTTATCATCGATTGATGCTACCTTCATCTTTTTACAAATGATTTCATTTTTTATTCTACTTTTTTTTTTTGTATTACCACACATCCATTTTAACATTCTCATTTTAACCATACCCATTTTATATACGTACTTTTCTAACTACCCAACATTCCATACCATAAAGCATAACAGATCTTATGGCTAAATTTTTTTTTCCAGGAGGGAGGGAGAAAGGTCTTACGGGAAGTTCTAGAAACTACAATCCATTTAGTTGGGAAGGTTAGAACACTAAAAGCGGAAGATTCCTGTATAATATAACCAGATTTACAAAAGCTCCAAAGAAGAACGAAAGGAGAAGCTAAATGATAGGAATTAAGATTTTTGCATTAGAAAGATAATATGGGAATCTTATTGCCAGTATTTCAAGGAATATATGGGAGCCTAAATGGGCTGTAGCATGTCCAGGTTGGGGAACAGCCGGACAGACATGTACCATCCGAGAGGGAAAATTGGAGAAAACAAGGATAGACAAGGGGAAAAGAAAGAATAAAGATGGAATGGAGGTAAAAGAAAGAGAAGAAGTACAGAAACAAAGAAAAGGCCAAGAGGAGTGCATGCCCTTTCTTCATTAAAATCAACCAAAACTACTTTGTTCCGGATGATCCTCAACTTCGCATTAAAGGATTCATGGTACATAATTAATTGACATCATTTAGTGTGCTAAAAGAAAAAGGAAACACGAAAAAGGGTAATTAGTAATTACTATGGCCATCAAATTTCTCATCAGAAAGCACTCTAAATGAACTGAGACACAAATAAAATCACTGGCTAGAGTAATTACATACTTGTCGTCAAGAATACTGAAGTGGTTCAGAACACCACTTTGCTGTAGAAAGCAAACAAGGTGCCCATGCCTCATTGTTTGAGGGCAAACTGACCAAATCATATGCCTAGTTTGTCCCACCTAGTAACATGCTACATCCAATGTTTTCACCATATGCAACTTGACCATGGATTCAGCATTTTATTCCTTTTGAGGTATAATTCTTCTAACCATTACAAGGATCTCTTTGCATGCATTTGAAATTTTTTCCATGACTCCAAATATTCCAATCCATGGTCGCTATCAACTAGCTCACTTAGCAGAAAATAAACAAATTGCATCTAAACCAAAAATGGAAAGCAATGGCCTCCAATGTGAATGACGCCACATTGCATTTGATCGCTAAATTATCGATGAGGAAGATAATGAGACATTGGTGCTTTGTGATGCCTTGGTTATGGACACACCTGCAGGGTCATAACAAGGCTTTGTGATGCTTTGGTCATGGATGCATCTCCATGCCTGCCAATATGAGATCATAACAAGACATGGATAGCCACTATGTTAATAACATCACATTGCATTTGATCCCTCAATGCTTTTTGATGCTTAGGTTATGGACATGCATCCACGCTAGCCAATATGGGATCACCATCCCTTCAATCTGAACCAGATTTCCAATACTTCAATGGAAACAGATATCTTGGTGATCATTTGCACAACTTTCAACAAAAGTTGTTATAGCCTTAAAGATACTGGTCCACTGAAATCAACTTTTCGCTTCTCACTTCTAATAGACTTTTAGTTTAAAAAAAACTTTCATTTCCATTTTTCACTGCAGTGAAAAGGCAGAGTTATTTGGCATTTGTAAAGTAAACTGCCCAATATTGTTTTTAAAATTGAAGCACAAGATTTAATTCTTTGCCACCATAAAATGCAGAATTGGATAAGTTAGAGTTTACCTTCACTTAATCAGCTTCATTTTTTTTTCCTATTTCCTTGGTGTGCACCTATTGTTGATCTTTAGTGATAAGCAACTTGTGATGGAGGGCAAGACCCTTCAGTGCAACATGACTCACTGATGGACAACTTCTATATTCCATCATTATAGAAGCATTTAGCTTTGCAATAATTCTAGTGGCAAGGACTCTTCAATCAACATGCATATTCAATTTGGTTTTTTGCGCACAATATTTATATAGCACAAGAACAAGATCTAGAGTCAATAACAAATAAAGATAACACCCAAGAAAATGGCATCAACTCACAAACACTTGTTTTACAAGGGAATATGATCAGATCCATTGCTTTTTCCTTTTTTTTTTTTTTTGTGTGTCTGTATATGACAAAGGGGGGGGGGGGGGGGGGGGCCGTGGGGTGAAACAAGGTTTAGAATAATGACAGCTTTTTTCTACAGAGGAACTGAGCAAGTTGTAATGAATGATACAGGCTCTATTCCACAGAATTAAAGTAAAGAAAGCAGCAGACTTTCCTAATGATACATGTTCAAGAGTATTTGCCTAGATAAAAACATCAACAAAGAAAATGAGGTAAAGTAGAAACATACCCAACCCCTTTGGACCGTCTTGAATTGCGAAGGGGTGGGCCGTGGGGGGTGAAACAAGGTTTAGAATAATGACAGCTTTTTTCTACAGAGGAACTGAGCAAGTTGTAATGAATGATACAGGCTCTATTCCACAGAATTAAAGTAAAGAAAGCAGCAGACTTTCCTAATGATACATGTTCAAGAGTATTTGCCTAGATAAAACATCAACAAAGAAAATTAGGTAAAGTAGAAACATACCCAACCCCTTTGGACCGTCTTGAATTGCGATCCATAATGAGGCGAACATCTCGCACCTAAACATAGCAGAGATTAACAGATTAGTCAACTTTAGATTGAAAACGTAGACCAACTTTTCAAGAATTCACCTCACCAAATACTGATCAACAACATATCTTACAGGTTACATTAATGCCGAGCAACTACTTAACAAGCCGTTTTAAGTGCATCAACAAAACCACAAAGAGTATCTTTCAAACGGTACAAGATGAATCATAACAAATATTGTAGAATACAATAAGAATATTGCAATTAATTTAAAGTGTGCTAATAAAACTGAAGGCAAAAGGTTAATGGCAAGATTCAAATTTACATCATCTGTACATCTGTTTGTTTAAAAGACTTCTGCAACATCAAAATTTCAATACATGAGCCTAAAATTGTATCATATGGTACAAATATGTTGGCAACAAAAGTAGACTGGTTGATTTTAAGGCACCACATGCAAATGACTTAGCTCCCTTATACTTTCACAGTCCTAAAGAATGGCCATCAATATGTGGTTCATACTTAGTCAAACTACAAAGTACAAGTTCTAATTGTATTTACAACAATTCTCTGTTCCTGTTCTTGTGATGTGGCAAGAAAATTGAGATGCTTGGCAGAAAAGCCAACCAAATGTAGCAATTACATCCCCTAAGCCACGCCAAGCCGAAGGACATGTGCAGATGGACATCAAACAACATCTTGGGCCAAGGCATAACCCAGAGTTCCAGGTTACTAATGCCACCCTATCAGCTTATAATAAGCTATATGGCATTGTGGGATCAGTAGAGGCCATATGACCAACACTACCTATAAACCTATAACAGAATCTAACCAAGTCGATCCAGTGGGCTCAAACAGATTGAATCACGGGCGGTAACAGGGGAAGAACAAGTTCTCCAGTTAGTCCTTGTCTCATCTACTGCATATCAAATTACTCTTTTTTCAGATGACAGCAGTTATCAAATCAAACACAATGTTTCCAAATTTAATATCAAACAGATTATTGACCATAACCAATATGTTGCGCTTCGCTGTTGTCAAGATACATGTCTCAGGTTTCATAACCAATTGGCATATCTTGGACCTCATACAAACAGGTAATCAGGATAATACTGATGTCCCTAACATTAGAAGAATGATATTATATGTTACATACCTTATAGATATTAATAACATTATTGCTATTGTCAGTTCATTTCATAAAAAATGAAATGTATTCTATTTGTGAAATAATTACATAATTTTTGTCCAAGATGAAGAATGACACACAAAACAGAGGAATCTTATAAAAAAAATATCATCCATTAATATAGCATAATACAATATAGTATAATATTAGTATCATACATCATATAAGACTAAACTTAGGTACAGTTCATTAAGTGTGGAGCTCCAGTTTCTCTCTGTCTCCGTCGCACTTTTTTACAGCCACTTAAGCATGGCTGCGAAAAAGTGTGTGTGTGTGTGAAAGAGAGAGAGAGGGAGAGAGAGACCGAAGCCCCCAAATCTAAACCGCAACTGAGTTCTGTTTTATCATATATATACGTGAGATGGCAGTGTATAATCTATATTGCAGGTATATATTATCTAATATTATTAGTATAGTATTGTGATATTGTTATACTATTAAATTATAAAGGAGAGATATATAAGTCATTTCTCCTCAAAATGACAGATAATGGAGGACATCTAGACCAAGCTTAAGTGAGGTTTAAACTTATACTAAGGTACATTAGGTATAAGTTAAACCTAGTTTATATAGGATAACAAGAAGTTGACCACATTGTTGGGGGCAACTCATCCTTACCCTCTGGTGTCTGGTATGATATACCAGATAAAGTGGGGATAAGCTCTCGTTATCCCACTTCCAAATGAAGCCTTGGTGTATCGTTTGAGGTAAAATCTAGCACCTGACTCAGACTTGTTCTACCGACACAAGAATATCTACATGATGTTACTTTTACAATGTTGAAAAGCATGAGAATGTAAATATACTCCTTTATGGTGGATTCAAAGTATGGAGTCCTTAACTTCATCTTTAAGATAGAATTAAACACTGTTACTTTAAAACTGCATCTAGGATGACATTACGTAATAACTGAGTCCAGGATTGCATCCTACTAATTTAATTTCTCTCTTCTTTTTTCTTCTACATGTCTAGGAAAAGATCTTTTGATTTTAAAAACAGAAACTGTTGAAAAACATTTCTTATGTGTTTTTATGTCCAATAACCACTAACATTTTGTACTTCTATAGAACTAGCTAACTTTAACTATAAGGATAAGGACTACTTTGAGAATGGCTTCCTCCACAAGTTTTCCTTTTCTTGGCAATCCATCCCTTAGATTATTACTTCCAAAATTGCTGCTTAGTTGTACATTAGTTTTCCCTTTGTCAAGTCAAATGAATTGAGCAAACACACCTAAAATGCATTGGATTCAAAAAGAAACTGAAATGCCATCACCTGATTGTTTTATGAAATCATAATATCTTGTCATACTGACCTTTCCAGCCCTTGAAAAGAAGTCATACACATCCCTTTCATCTGCCTTCAGACAAATCTGCAAATATACAAATATATGAATCAAAAACTGCCTGCTGTAGAAGACTTACTCTATAAAAACGTAAACAGCTAAGAAACCTGGTAAGCAAATACAGTTCTTTGATCTCGTTCTGGATCAGCCTCTGGTTCTGCAACTTCTTCTTTCTTCTCTTTGTACCGTCTGCATTGGAAAAAAAAAAAAGGAAAAAAGAGAGAACTTTATGCTTATAACAATCAAACCCATTTGTTTGACAAGATTCCCATTAGTTTGACAAGATTGTCAGAATATGGACAAGAGAGAGGAGCTGATCCAGAAGAAAGAACCTCAAATTAAAACTGTTTACTTGTACGATGAGATGCCTAATATATGAAAACAAAATATCATTCATTCCAGATGAAATGCAAAAATTTTAAAGGATGGTATACAGAACAAGCAATCAAATAAAAGAAGTTACTAGTATGCATATCCACATGTTGCAGATCAACAAATAAAACTCCTCCATTACTCCTTATGGCATTTTGTAATATCGATTAGCAACCATTCCTAAGAAACAATGATTAATAAAAGAGAACTTGCTAATAATATGCATGTTAAGTGTAGGTATCACAAACTATAAATTTGCTGTCTTTTAATGTTCAGACATTCGGTCAAGATAAATAATCAATATCTGCACCCAATTAACATTAGCTATTTAGGTTGTGTTTGGATACCAGATAACTAACAAGGACATAGATATTTAATCATTGGTCATTACCCATAATTAGCTAACTACTGCTTAAAGCTATCCATTGTTTGGTTAACATTTTGGGTTCATGAGATAAGTTGCAGAAAAAGTGAAAAAAAGTTAACAAAGTTAACCTACTTTTCTTGGGGCTGATCAATTAAAGTTATCATGGCATTTTGAGCTCTTGCTTGGGTGGTCAAAGTGCTAACAATCCCCTAACCAGCAGATAGCTAACATACAAACAAATCCTTACAAAATTACAACAAATCAAGAATTAAAGTATTGTGTGGTAGTGCCATGCTGGCTGACATTGGCACAGTACAACTGCACCATATCATGTCAGGCCTTAGCATGGTGTGGTGGAAAGAACTAGCTCACAGCAAGTGCTGCTTGCTAGTGCCCCTTGCCAATAAGACACAGGCATGGTAAGTAACATGTCACATGATCATGCCAACTGGCCTTTGATCCATGCAGCATGCATGCATTATAATATGTTTGTATATACAAATGCACACAGAGATATGAAGATGGGTGTGTAAATGTGAATGTAATCCTTAAACAATGACCACCATACTTTAGTGACCCATATAGGAGGCCAAAATTTCACAAAAATGAGCCAGAAACTAACAGAAAAAAAGCACCTCGATTTAGGTTATTAGGGCATATAAATGAAAATGCAAGTGAAAGACAGCAGCCAGTTGGTCCTTTCTGTTATTTTTCAATAAACAGAGTACCAATGTCTTTGGGGAAAAAGGTTAAAAACAAAAGGCGAATCCAACCCATAAATATGTTCTTCTATTTGAAAAGACAACTACTGAATAAAATTTAAAAAATAAAATATTGGGTTGGTGTCATGTGAATGAAAAATGTTTAAGCATGATTAAGAACCTAAGATGTAATGTTAAGGCCCTTCTAGACGATGACTTCTAAAACTTAACAGCAAGAAACTCAGACTCGTATACAACAAAATCCTTGTCAAGTCACGACTTGCCCTCAAAATGACAAAATTATGGACATGCTATACTCGTACAGAAGAACCCTTTTTTTCTATCCACAAAAGGCACCAACCAAGGTGGAAATGATACATCCTGCAAAAGAAAAACCAAAAGAAAAGGCTGTCTTTACAGTCAACCGAACACCCATTTGCTCATAAGCATCAGAAGATGAAATGCTTCTGTGAAAAAGCTCAAGACTCCCCTCACCAGCATTTCTGCAACAGAACAAATACAATTCAGCTATCGTGTTCTGATATGCAGGATAACTAAAATTATAAGATCACATCACCAATGATCATCGGAACCTCTAATTCTACCAGTCCCATTCTCTCAATGGTAATGCAACTTTGGAAATTCTAGTAAGAATGGATCTTTAAGACCCATGACCTGAGTTCCTAAGCCAGGCTCAGTTGCAGTGACCATCTGAAGATTTCTCTAGCACATCTGCGAGTTCCCACATTAATGTTCAATATTTAGATATTTCAACAGTCAAAATATAGCAGCTGTAAGGCATATGAATCTTGAGCACTAGTAACTCCAAAGAGATCAAGCAAATTATTTTATCAGGATAGAACATGTTACCTGAAGGGAACATATATGTGTTGATCGCAAGAAAGAAAGAAGCTTTTTAGCAACAGAGAACACAATTCCTAAGACTACCTAATAAAATTCATCAGAGAAAAGAAAACAGGATTCTGACATCTAGCAGAACAGCATATTTGAGAGGGTGAACAAGCTTCACACAACCTCCATCTGAGTCATCTGTGGCCTCTTTTCCTACAATTGTGACTCTTATATCAGAAATAGCATCTCAAAGTGCTTGTCTTTGGCAAAATAGTGCAGCTGGTCAAGCAATCTCCACTAGTTCTACTTCACTTCTACTGAATTGGTTTTATGCTTAAAATCTGCTTCTACAACACACGTATTCATAGACTACTCGAAACCCTAACACCCAAAAGTTGTGAGCTAAGCACGAACGTTATAGTTTCCAAGCCATGCAAACATTATCTCCTCATTGGAAGAAATTTTCTAAGCTTAATAACTCAACTTCCAGAAAAACAACATTTAAAATGCATTTAAGAGGACTTTTAGAAAGGCAATATGGCTGATACCACTAACACAGGAAGAAGATGATAAAAGTAAGGAGGGGCAAGAACAGTGCCTGGCATCTCGATCTCTTTCTCTGTATTCCCTATCCCTGCTCCTCTCCTGGTACTTCTCGCGCTCCTCGCGATGCCTCTCCGAGTGGCTCTGCTCCTCCGTGACCGCTCCCTCTCCCTCTCCTTCTCCTGCTCGCGTTCCTTTGCCCTCTCCCTCTCCCTCTCCTTCTCCTGCTCGCGTTCCTTTGCCCTCTCCTTCTCCTTCCTCTCCTCCCTATCCCTGTCCCTGTGCTCCCTCCCGCTTCTGTGGCGCTCTCTCTCGTCGCGGTCGAGCGAGGAGCGGTGGCGAGACGAGCCCCTCTCACGGTCGCGATGCCGGTCGTGTTCGCGGCCGCTCCCGTCCTCCGACCTCGACCTCTTGGAGCGGCGGTCGTATGAGTCCCGCTCGCCGTCATCGGAGGCCCGGTGCCTGAGCCCTTCTCCCTATCCTTCTCCTTTGGGGCGGCCCCGTGGCCGTTGGCCAGATCCTTCTCTTTGGGGGCGTCGGGGTTCTCCACCGTCTTCTCTAGGTATTCGTACTCATCGAAGTCCATCGCCGCCCCCACGGGATCCGAAACCCTCGATCGGGAGGAAGATCGCTGATGCGGAAACACAATTCCGGTCTAGAAAAGAAGAAATATTATAACTCGTAAAAACCTAGCATCTAGACCACGGGAAACTCCAGGCCATTTAAAGCCGGCAGACTTAGCCGACTTTTTTCCTCACGCGCATCGCACATGCCATGACGAGAAAACTTCCGAACCCGAGTCGCCAATCTCATGACACGTAGGACGAAGTTAAGTGTATTCAATATTAATTTTAAACAACTCTATGTTAACTAAACGAACTAGGCGATCAGTTTCCTCTTTGATCAAGAAATTCTATTAGAGATTTTTTTTTGAATAATTTAAAACATAGGGTCCTCAGCAAAGATCTCTGAACGGTCACTGCTTATCAGATTTGGCTAACTAGGAACCAGCTTATTTTCTTGATGACACTATCTCTCTTCACAAGATTGTAAAGAAGATCAGATTATTGGCGGCGGACTGTGCTCGTATTGGTTCTGATGTCTCTGGCCACTGAGGATCCCCTGGCTTCGGCAGCGAACCGGTATACGGTTTTTATCTCCTGGGAGCCCCCTTCAGGATTTATCAAAATCAATTTTGACGGGAATGTTCGTGGAAGAATTGTTGGTTCTGCGTTCATTATCCGAGGACCTCATGGTGACTTATTGGCAGCGGGAGGTTTTGGTACTCTCGACTCCTCTGTCCCCATGACTGAGCTTCATGCGGCTGGGCGGGTATTTCTTATGCTGCTCGGGTTCTTCATGCTCAGAGGCTTTGTATTGAGGGCGACTCCATGTCGGTCATTTCTTGGATTTAGATGTAGAATTGCCCTCCTGCTCATACTAATCCGATTTTGTTGGACATTTGGGCTATTCTGCGGGAGATTGATTGCGTCCAGACCGTCATATATATCGCGAAGCCAACTCGGCGACGGATTGGGTTGCTGCTTCAGTGGCTCAGCTTTCTGGTCCATAGATTTTGACGTCGGGTGACCCTGCCCTGCTCCTTTGCAACAAATTTTGTACTCTGATCTATCTGGGCTGATTCGCGCTAGACTAGTATGATCGTCCATTTGTACCAAAAAAAAAAATTATAGGGTCACTCGAGTAAACACAATGTATTAAGTTCGAAAACTAAGGCGAGAAATGATGCATGGTAGATATATAGAAAGAAATGATGTAAATATGTAAAAATGCACAACTTAAAACTACCTGAAAAATATGAAGAATGGATCTTGTATGACAATGGCTGTAACTTGATTGAAGCTTTGTGTCACGTCGCATACCTTGACCCAAAGATGCAGCAAGAGAGACCATATGAGCATATAAGGCTTTTCTCACTCTAATTAAGTTCTTAATTATGTTTAAAGATGTATCCAAAAGCTATAGTTCTAATATTAAATATAATATGATCAAAAATTAAAATCTTAAGTCTGCTTAATTTTCTTTGCATGACCATGCACTCTTCCATCAATCTCTATGAACCAAATATGAAAAGAGAGAAATAATAGAATAATAAGCTTTACAACCCACTAAGCAATAGTTACCTTGACTAAAAGCAATTTCTTAAGAAACAACTGTATCAATTAGACAACATAATATTGTAACGAATAACAAGAATAAATATATTTTTAAAATTTTTTATTTTCATCGTATCACTTTATTATGATGCCATGTCATTCCATTCGGCTATGTTCGAAATCATCATAATCCATTGGTGTTTAACCCTCTACTAGTACATTCCCGACCAATATATACCCATAGGTTATGGGTATTAACCAATGTCTAGATGACCTAGATCAATAGATATACCCCATCTGCCATAAATATTTTCATCAACTACGGATGTCCAACATAACCGATATTAGAATCTTATTATCTTAAAATCAATTTATGTCATATATTGCTCTTAGTTTATATGTATCAAATCAGATCTAATCATCATGATAATATATCAATAATGTATCCGTTCATTGCTAATAATCAAATATTAGAGTTCATAACATAATATCTGATAGCAAAATATTTTAAAATTCATAAGTCTATATGATTCACAATTGTATGATAATCAGTTATAATTAATGATACATAAAATTCAGAAGAGATGAATCATCATTTACTTAATAAGTATAAGCAATAGCAAATTAAATCAACTCTATGTATTCTTTTCAAAACCTACCATACAAATTTTTGGCTTAAATCATTACATAGTGATTTTTTAATTTAATTACTTAAATCTTGAGCTTTCCATGTCTAATTAAGACTACTAGTCTATGAAGTTTCCATCTAAAAATAGAGATAATAGTACTAAAAGAGACCATAGATATTTCAATGCTTACGGGTTCTATGATACCAATAATGCAAAGGGGTGTGACATACTTAATGATCACCGGACAAACTTAAGGCCCTTTCTCTAGGATCATGTATAAATAAGGGGAAAAGTCTTTCTGCACCATCTTCGGTGTAGGAAATCCTACGTGAGCTACAATATCTCTCCTTATTGGTCCACATGGATCCTATATGGCTTAACACGACGTTACGGAATACCGTATCACTTGCAAATTCGTAATCATCATCCCGTCGCTTCTACAGTCTCTTCATACATGGAAAAGAACATTTTTGCCCTCCAAAAGATTTTTCAATGTTTTAGAAATGGGGTGTCGTTTCTTTTCCTTCTGCAGATAGAAAAAAAAAAACCCTAGAATACCTTAGTTTAGAGCAACACCCTAGAGTTCCTTTCAACCTTTTTGCCTATGCTTTTTATCTTCTATTTGGTGGTTGAGTAGCCGCTGGTGTCCCAAAGTTTATTCCATTGTTTTTGCTTTTTCTTTTCTCTTCAGTGGTCGTAGACAGAAAAAAAAAAGCCTCTGCACCCTAGTTCAGAGCAAAACCATAGAGTTCCTTCCATTATTTTTTCCTACGATTTTTCTTTCTATTTGGTGATCGAGTAGTCGCTAGTGTCTCAAAGTTTCCTCTATTATTTTTACTTTTTCTCTTCTCTTATGTGGTTGAGTAGTTACTAGTGTTTTTTCATTCTCGAGCATCCCACGAAAGATGGGCTTCAAAATCTTTAGTTATTGGAGAAAAGTGGTTTTGTGTTTCAAAGCAGACTGCAAACACAAAAGCACTGCAAGAAGGAAATACATATGGTGGAAAGAAGTAGAGCAATAGTTGTTTATTCAAAAGAGAATGACACCCCTTTAAGTTTTCTCCCAAAAGAAGTTGCAGAATTAAAAACAGGTAAACCGTTTCATGACACCCTAGTTTATAATTTATGACATCCTAGTTCACAACATGCCACGGTAAAAAAAAAAAATTAAGAGGGATTTAGCCCAAAACAGTTTTATGACCCTTATTCAGATATTATGATACCTTAGCTTAAATATTATGATACCCTGCATATATTTAAGAAACTAATTGTATCAAACCTTTCTACCAAGAAGATCTTTCATCCGTGGAGTAAATTATGACACCCATAATTTCATAACATGCTACGGTAAAAAAAAATCAAGAGGGATTCAGCCCGAAACAATTTCATGATACCCTAATTCAGATATTATGATACCCTATCTCAAATATTATGACACTACACATATTTAAGAAACTGATTTTATCAAACCTTCCTACCAGAAAGGTCTTTCATACGTGGGGTAAATTATAACACCCACAATGTCATAACATGCCATGGTGAAAAAAATCAAGAAGGATTTAGCCCAAAATAGTTTATAACACCCTAATTCAAATATTATGATATCCTAGCTCAAATATTATGATATTCTGTACATATTTAAGAAATTAATTGTATCAAACCTTCCTACCAGGAAGGTCTTTCTTCCATGGGGTGAATTATGACACCTACATTGTCATAACATGCCATGGTTAAAAAAAATCAAGAGGGATTCAACCCAAAATAGTTTTATGACACCATAATTCAGATATTATGACACCCTATCTCAAATATTATGATACCCTACACATATAATAGTTAGTTAGAATTTAAATAATAGTTAGTTATAATTTATTTTTTCATAATCTTACTTTTTTTTCTATGTTTCAAGTGACTTTGCAATTATTTCACTACATGGTGTGAAGGTTTCACAATTGTTTAAAAATTGTTGCAAGCCGACTGTGTACATTTAAAATGTGTTAAAAATGGGTTTTTCTCCTCGTCATTTAGAAATAGCCTGGAAGACTTCATTTGGTGTCTTCGTTGATATGCAACCGTTCACAGTCAACAAACGACTACTTGTAGATATAATAAGATGTTACAAGAGAGGTGATGAGTTCATTTCTTGTGGCAAAGTAGTTACATTCAATGTCGAAGAAGTGGCACTAATTTTGGGTCTTCTAGCCCATCGAAAGAATATCAAAATGGTAGGCCAAAAGAATAAGGGCAGGTTATTTCGAAGATTTAGCTAGGCATTAGATCTTCAATATAAGGGGCTGGAGAAGTTAATAGCGCAACTTCAATCATTCAAGATATAAGAGGATATTAAAGGCACCATAAGACTTTAGATTGCGTATATGTTTGCAATATTTTTGGCTCTAAAGTCAAATCAAATGTGTCCAAGATATCTCATCCCTTACTTGCATGATTTATCTCAATTGGAAGAAATTGACTGGGCTTCTGCAATCAAGGAGTTGACTGTTATGGGTCTCCTAGAGATTGTTGCTTGCTTATGATCTGAGGAACCAGTTAAATAAAAGAGATGTGATAAGGGTAGAAGACAGCCTACCATGTTTGAATGTTTAGCTACGCTAGTAGTAAGGATCATTCATATGCAGAAAGAGTGTAATAATCTTTATTTAAAATCTTTCATATTTTTTAAGTATAAAATTATTATGTACAAGTGTAGTTTCTCGAGCATACCATAATAAGAGCTCCAGCATACCCTAATAAGCTGTCTGGGCTGTTGAAGTGGTATAACAGCCAGTTAAAGATGCAGAATGTTCAAGTTGCCAATATGCAGCCTCATGAGTTGATACAATAATCCATTCATTATATTATAAATATTTTAAATAATAAATTATTATTATTATTTTAAATTTAATTTATTTTTTATCTTGTTTTGCAGTTGGAGAAAGCTATTGTACCTATGCTACGGGAGTGGTGGCTTATCACTTCAGAAACAGTAGCATTCCTAGAACTAAAAAATAGTTGTGCAAGCTATGCAAAGTTGAAAAATAAACTAAAAGATGTTAAGAAGAGGCTTGCCATAGTTGAGAACCTCCTCGCTCATTGCTAAAAAAAGAAGAGCAATGCAAATAAAGAAGAGAACAAAGGGAAGAGGGGGTGATGTAAAGGAGGTGGTGAAAGTCATGGGCCAAGATGAACCTAGGTTGGAGGAAAAAATAAAGAACACCTCTATGACTAAGGATGCTGAGGGAGACAAAGAAATATCTCTAATCCCTTCACTTATCAAGAGGGTGAAAAAATAACTAGGTTGCGAAAGGTGTTGACCCAATTATTGATTTTGATGAATAACAAAAATCATATGAGTATTGTTCTTATGTTACTATAATGATTTTGATTAAGTATTTTAGGAATTTAAAATGTTTAATTAATTAAAATTCAAAAAAACTGAGTTTTGAATCCATGTCTAGTGTCAAGTGTCAAGTTTCAGTAATTAGAGCCGACTCTAGTAGTATTAGAGCCGATTCCGGAGCGTATCAGAATAGTTTGGCACTTTCAGCATGGATTAGAGCCGACTTCGCGATGGGCGGATGTTTCTGTTTTGCATATCTCGTGTTAGAGTTGACTCCAAGTCTAGCTAGAACTGAATCTAACCTATCAAAGGTGAATTTTAGAAATGTCAAAAATGACTTCAAATGTTGACTTTTCTCAACAGATTTTAATGGCTCTTTTCTCTTTCGTGCTAAACACATCCTCAAGCTTTTTCAACGGCTAGTTTTTATCTAAAAGTGGATTTAAAGGAGATTATAAAAAAAGAAGCCATTCGACCATTTCGGAGAAGAATAGAAGTGAGAAATCAAAAAGGATAGAGCTAAAATCAGAAATCCCTCTTGTGCGAAACTGAGTTTAGAGAATTCAAAGTATTCAAAAGTTCATCTTGAAGAATTTTTATCAAATCAAAAGGACAAAAAGAGAGCCCTAGTTCTTTAAAAGCCTCTACATCAAGGATTCTTCCAAAGCTTCAATCCTATCTTAAGAAAGATCATCCTAGAAAAAAAAAGAAAAGAAAGAAAAGCCCAACTTCAAAAATCTTCTAAATCAAGCTTTTTATTTCTATCTTGATTATTTTATCTTATTTGCTCATTTGAGGAGCTTTATTTCTGTTGTAACCATTTCTCTGTTATACTTGTTTATTGATTCAATCAGGGGATTGAATCAAGGGAGGCAGTTTAGTCTTATTCAAGCTAGAAAGCTTGTGATAGGTTTTGTGCTGGTGAACCTGTGAAAACCAGCTGGGTTCGTTGTGATTCCATTGTAAAATAACAAGTTTGAGTTGTGAGCTTATAAAAAACTCTGCTATAATCAAGATGATTATAGTACAGGCCCAAGAGTTTCTTGGGAGTAGATATAGGTGTAGCTAACACCGAACCACTATAGATTTTTTGTGTTTATCGTGCTTGTCTCTCTTTCTCTCTACTCTATTTGTACACTCTGTTTTGCATTCTTAGTACCACACTCATTGCATATATCTTTGTACACTATCATTTTGAGAAATTATTTTTAAGTATTGAAATTTTTAAGAATCTAATTCACCCCTCCCTCCTCTTGGGTTGCCATCTAGGCCAACAAAGGCCTCCCAATTTAGAATGGATTTCACTTTTGAAACAAGTCGACCCACAAAAAAGTCCAAGACAGTAGGCACAACATAGGCCGATCAATCAAATTTTCATCTACAAATTAAAGAAGATAAAAATTTGATCAATAACTTTTTGAAAGAAAGTATCAACACGTAAGTGATATATGTTTTTTTGTATTATATATGCTAATTTATCTTTCAAAATGTATGATATCTTTTAT
>UESW01004416.1:729885-749335 GCA_900491605.1 Calamus simplicifolius
GACTGCCTAGGTCTCCCCTCAAACAAGGACAGACGGTCTCCCCTATTGAGAACCGAGCCTCGATTCAGGCAAGAAACAAAGTGGCGAAGTATGTTACGACACGGGAGCAACAACTCTCGGCACAAAAAAAAATAGAAACTAGGAGAAAGAACAAAACTTTCTTTATTTCATTGCCATCGAAACAAATTACAACCGCCTGAGAGGCATTACAAGTGCATTGAAATGCATGAAATAAAAACGAGTATATAACTCGGGCAAACTGCTCCAAAACAGCTTCGGGTGACTATGATGCTTCGGCATCCGGTACAACAAATTAGGCAAGCCACGAACCAATCAGCTCGCGCTGATAATGAGCAGACGACTCGGCCCGACCGTTGCGACCAGCTTCGGTTAATAATGATATCTCGGCGTCCAACCCGATATATCAGAGAAATCAAAAAGGGTGGACGGGCTTTTGCCCCAAGCTACCCAACCGAAGGGCCCTCCGACGAGTAGGAAGAAAGCTCATGGACCTTGATGCCGGGACACTCCCCCAAATCTAGTGTGTACCGCTAGCCATTGCCCAAGTCAAAAGGCAATGTACTAGCGGGCGTCACACCATCACCCCCTCCTCACGTGGCAAAAGATTTCCCGGCAGACGAGCTCAAGAACCAGACCAGGGGAGGAGGAGAAGTTCCGCAAGTCATGGGGAGCACGCGTACACTTCCTACCCTACGTCTCTAAAGGTGAACCGCAAGTGTCACACAGAAAGCGTATATGTGCGCTCTCCATGCGATCTCTGCGAACCTCCTGTGTGCTCTCCATACGATCTCCGAAGCTCCTTTCTTGAGGGCAAGCCACCCCCGGTGGCTCCTTCATCACCCCAACTATCCGGAGGACGATGACGACTTGCAGGAGGAAAGCTCGGTCCTCCCGCTCTAAGCCCAGAGAGACAGGCATTGTGTGCACTTTCACAAATTACAGAAAAGAAAACTTTGGGATGGCTCAACATAGCCCTCCTTCCCTTTTTATAGGCGGAGACGAACCGGGAATAGCTATCATAATAGAAAGCCCCGAGAGTCAAAACGCCTAACCCATGCCACCACGTTGCGCACCAAGCACGTCGCCCGAGCTTTAAATACAGAAAATCGTCCGCTGATGTTACATGTACTGGCAGACCTGGGAGATCGCCTCGCGAAAATGACATCCTCTAATGGCAAATAAGCACTTACACCATACGCCAAAGCAACCTGCGTTGGAAAAGATCGACATAGCAAAGGTCCATCAAAAATTGCCGGGCGACCTTTTGCTGGCTGCAGAGCCGTACCACCTACTTCGGTGAAACAAAAATCGACCTACCTTGGAAAATACAAAGCACTGACAAGGGTAATAAATAGATATGAAGGCCAAACCCTCTCTTACCAAAAAGAATAAAGGGGTGACAGCGAAGGTTAACAAACCCCCTGCTCGGGACAACTCCCATCTTTTTCGTCGAAGGCACGATCACAGTTTGGCCACTAGTAAGGTGGACTACCTCGGCCCTAGCCGAGCTACTCCATCCCTCGGCCCTAGCCGAGCTACTTTGTCCCTCGGCCCTAGCCGACCTACTTCATCCCTCGGCCCTAACCAAGCTATTTCATCCCTCGGCCATAGCCGAGCTACTCCGTCCCTCGGCCCTAGCCGAGCTACTTTGTCCTCGGCCCTAGCCGACCTACTTCATCCCTCGGCCCTAGCCGACCTATTTCATCCCTCGGCCATAGCCGAGCTACTCCGTCCCTCGGCCCTAGCCGTGCTACTTTGTCCCTCGGCCCTAGACGAGCCACTTCATACCTCAGCCCTAGCCAGCTATTTCATTCTTGGCCCTGGCCGAACCACTTTGTCATTCGGCTTAAGCCGAATTGAATCGTCTCTCAACCTCCTTTTGTACCAAGCTGTGTTGTCGCTCGACTCTTTCGTCGGGGTTATCCCTATGCCTTGGCCTTGACCAAGATGTTCCTTCAAATTCGAGCCAGAAAACCAACCAAGCGGCGCTCGCAGTTGGGAGAAAAATTAAGACAAGAGAAAGATAAACAAATGAAAACAACTGACCCATTTATTGATTTTCGGTCAAACTACAAAAGAAAAGAAACAGAAAATACATATGCCCCCCAAAGGGTCAAGACTTGGGATCAGACCCGGCGTCTCCTGCAGCAGCATCAGCGGGAACATCGCTTGGCCCCCCCTTTCCGACGGTGTCTCGCCGAGATACCTCGCAGCAACATCGACGCCCAGAACAGCTTCAAGGTCGACATCAGAAATCTCTTCATATTCATCTTCCTCGGCCCCTGGGTGCGTGTCTCAAAATACTTGGCTTCCAAACAAGACAAGTCCAGGTCAGGATAAGCTTGAGAAATCTTAGCCCGCGCCTCCTCCTCGCCGAACCGGAATGCATTGCATAGGCCGCCCGGCGTTCCTCGGCAAATTATGTGGATTTCTTGTACTCTTCCACCGCTGAAGAGGCCCGCGCATTCGCCTTGGCCAATTGCTTCTCCAATTCGGAGATCCTTCGGTGCCTCGAGGCCGCCTCCTCTCCGAAGGCCGTCAATCGCTCCTGAAACTCCTGGCTCATCCTGTTCAACTGCAGACAAAAAGCCAAGTAAAGCGGAAGCCGAAAAACCAAAATGGATAAAACAAATAGTGCCCTACCTGCTCGTTCCGCCGGGCTAGTTCACCGTCCAGCACTTGGACCCTATTGAGAGCCCTAGACTTAGCCGATTGATTTTGGTGAAGGCTCTCTTTGAGTTCGTCGACCCGGGACTGGTGTCTCCAATTTCTTGATGGGTGTAGTCGAGCTCATCAGAAAGTCAGGCAGCTCGTTCGTCCGACCACTTAAGCCGATCCTTTGTGTCAGCGAGCTCTTTATTCAAACGGGTGAGGTGGTCCTGCTGCCGCCGACACCTATGCTCTTCCTCCTCGAGCCTCTTGCTCTAGTTGCCCTTATCTTCAGCATGGCTGGCTTTCAACTGGTCCCACCTCTTATCAAAAAATTGCTGCATGGAACTGACCTGCTCTCGTGCTCCGCCTTGATCTGAGATAGCTCCAGACTTAGCTTCTTGGACTGCTCGCGGAGGCCTTGAAGCTCTTGACCTGCATTGCGAGTCGAGAGGCCCTTTCTCTCTCAACTGGTGAACCCTACGAGCCTCCTCGAGCTCCCTTTGGAGGACCGCCAGGGCTCGGGAGAGTTTAGCTGTAGAATCCACCCTCTCCTTGAGGTGATCAACCTCTTGGCGGGCCCGAGCCCAAGCTCCAACGACCAGATGCAAGCACCATTTTAGCGCCTCATGATCAGGGCATTCTGCAAAAAGGATGGCACATATATGGAACACAGTCGAACTAACTGACTAAAAACCTATTTCGGTGCGACGACTTACCCGAGACGCGTAATCCGTAGCAATCCTCGTGAGAGCCAGATCATCAATCTTGGGAAGAAGGAAAGCCTCATTTGTCACCCCGGTGTACCTAAAGGCCATCTCGACAAGGTCCTCCGGATAATTCCCTCCTGTCGAGGAACTCTCTCCCCCTTGGAACGCAGACCGCATCAAAGCGAAGAACATGGCGCTCACCTCTGGATCGCGCGAGTGGAAATCTGCACTCAGGGAGCCAACTTGGGAACCCGCAGCCCATGAGGCCCTCGGTTGGCTAGCCTCCTCCACCAGAGCCCTCATTTGAGAGGCCTTGGGCATTTCGGCTCTGGCAAGGGGAGCCCCGGCCCGAACGTCCCCTTCGCTCGACAGCTCGCCTCCTTCTCCTTCTTCTTCCTCCTCGTCTGCTTCTGCCTCCTCGAACATTCCCCTACCCCCAATAGACTCCTCTGAAACTTCGGCTTCCCCCGGGGAGTCCTGTGCCTCGACGGAAGGCCCTTCACCAGAAAACACCCTGTGAGATTCGATCGCTGGTTCGGCCACCCCTTCGTCGCCGCTGGCTCTCCCACCGGCAGCACAGGCCAACCTTGGCAGCTGTAACCACTTCTCCCACCTCGATTGAAGCGGAGGCCGCTCCCACCTCCACCTGCAACCTCTCCGAGCCACCGGCCCCCAATGAGGGAGACCGAGCCGCCTCAACCACGGGGGTCACCAAGTGAACCGGCGACGTTCCCTGCCATCGTCGGACAAAACGACAATGGGCGGAGAGAAAATTTCGGCAGCCTCCTCCGAAACCCCTGCGGCATCCTGATCTTCGCCTCCTGACAAACCCTCCTCCAGTGCTGAAAGATCATGCGCCGCCGGAGCTTCGATACTTCCGGTCCACGGCGACGAAAAGCGCCGATCATCACCATCTCTCCTGATCCCCCTAGGGTGGAGCCGGAAGGGAGAGACCTCTTCTCAGCCCTATGCTTGCTGCTGGAGCCAGATCTCCTGCGGTGCTTGCCCAGCTCCTCCCTCATCTGATCTACGAACGCCGACCTTTCGGCTGTAGGGGCAATAAGATTCGCCCATTAGCACGCACAAAAATCAAAGATGGAATCACAGTAAGCTATTGGGTGTGAAGTGATACTCACCGCGAGGATCCACAGGGCTCAATCCGACCGCGAAGTGAGCATCCTCCGATAGAAGGGCACTGGCCGAAAGCGCTCGACTGCCTCGTAACACGATCAGATCTCTTTTCTCCTGCTCGGTTAACTTCGGGTGCGCTTCTGGATCCTTTACGTATTGTCCCCACACCTGAGGGAAATCCAAACCAATATTCTCCTTGACTATAAAGAATCGCGACTTCCATTCCTTTATCGACGATGGGTTATCCGAAATCATCTTGAAGGACCTCCGGGGACCGATGTAAGGCCACTCTGAGGCCCTCCCGAAGACCAGATTGTAGCACACCCTGAACATCGGAAGGGTCGCGGTCACCCCAACACGGCTGCACAACGAGATGAATTCGATGAGGTTGCGCCAGCTGTTGGGAGCCACCATGGTGAAGCATATGTTGTAGAACCTCATCACCTCCCGCACCAGTGGATGAAGAGGGAACCGGAGACCTGCCCTCAAACTTTCCTCATAGTAGAATGCCCCGTCCCCTAATCCGGATGTCACCCTGTCCTCAGCCGTCGGGAGCAACAAGGTAACATCTTGGGGAATCTTGTATAGGTGGCGTATCTACTCCAGATTTGCCAAGGTCACCTCCGAAGCATGATCACTTGGACTCACCATGTCTTGATCAAAAGAGACGCTGAGCAAGATCGCTGAGAAAACAGAAAGACGAAGTTCTCTATAGGAAAGTGAAAGAGCGCTACAAATAGGGATGGTGCCGCCATGACTACATTTTTCCCAAGGGAAACCGCCTCAGGGTGAAGATGAGACGTCTCAACCAAGACATCTGGAACCACCACTACAGGCGCCATGAAAATCAAGATCTCCTACGTGGCGCTTCCCCAGCTGTTGCCTTTGCTCCTAAGGAACGATGGATCCACCTTGAAAGGCAAGACGGCCACGAAGCATTAATTAGGGCATCATTGCGTAGGTTGTCAAATACATGTCCCCCCGTTCGGATTGTGCCACCTAAGTCTATACTCCCTACGCCCGAACCTACGCTTCGAACTAGGGAGTGGGGGGCATGTGTTGAGGGGTAAAATCGCCATTGCATTGATAACCATGCGAAGGGACTAAGATCAGCCCCATCCCCCCGCCTGCTACATTACGCCCATAAAGAAACTAGCTAACTAGTATGGTCTAACGGGTCGAGCAACCCATAGCTCGGTTCCCCCCGAGCTACCCATAGCTCGGTTTTTCCAAGCAACCCATAGCTCGGTTCCCCCCGAGCTACCCATAGCTTGGTTCCCCCCGAGCTACCCATAGCTCGGTTTCCCCCGAGCAACCCATAGCTCGGTTTCCCCTGAGCTACCCATAGCTCGGTTTCCTCCGAGCAAATTATAGCTCGGTTTCCCCCGAGCTACCCATAGCTTGACTTCCCCGAGCAACTCATAGCTCGGTTCCCCCCGTGCTACCCATAGCTCGGTTTTTTCGAGCAACCCATAGCTTGGTTTCCCCGAGCAACTCATAGCTCGGCTTCCTCGAGCAACTCATAGCTCGGTTTCCCCGAGCAACCCATAGCTCGGTTTCCTTCGAGCTACCCATAGCTCGGCTTCCCCGAGCAACCCATAGCTCGGCTTCCTCGAGCAACCCATAGTTCGGCTTCCTCGAGCAACTCATAGCTCGGTTTCCTCCGAGCTACCCATAGCTCGGCTTCCCGAGCAACTCATAGCTCGGTTCCCCCGAGCAACCTCCAAGAAATCCATGGCTCGACATGCACCTCCGTAGAACCCAACGCGGGAGAGCCCAGGTCTAGCGTAACAGAATCCCAAACAAAGAATCATATCGAGGAGTGGTCTAGGATCTACAATAATGGCTTAGGATCTATGCACTCATCGGATCTCAGGCCATCAAAGAGCTCTCCCAGCCATCGATCCTTCAACAAACAAGATACGGATCCCACCAGCCTCACAACAACCTGATTCGAATCATCTCCGTATCCCAACAACCTTCGAACCTTCCAGAAGGCACTCAAGATTTAGGTGATTGCCTATAAATATGACACTCCCATATTCTCTCAGGTACGCGCACACGAGCCCCCGCATACAGCTCCTGGCTTACTCTTACTCTCACTCTCACTCTCTCTCTCTTTCACTGCTCATCCTTCTCCTTCTCCACCGTCGGTGCTCCCCACAAGCTTCCGATTGGCCGCCCCTGGAGGGACTCCCCACAGAGATCCTTCTCCTCATTTCTGTTGATCGTCGATCCCCACTGACTTGAGCATCGGAGGGTCTTTCGCGGAGGGCCATCCCCAATGCCTCTCGCATGAGGACTTATGTGCAGGTCCGCCTAGGAGGAAGCCCGATCAGAGACCGATCGTGCCCGAGTCGGAGGACAAATCTCGGCGGCAACAATTATAATATACTATTTATGCCATATCTATTATAATTTTTATGATACTATAATATTATGATAAATTATATAATATAAAATAGGATAATATTATTTATTAATATATAATATTGATATTATAAAATATCATATTAAATTTTTTTATGTTATAATGTTAATAATAATATATTATAATATAATTGATAGTGCCAAAATTTAGCTATGAGACCATGTACCAATAAGGATGGCGAGTAGAATGGTGAGCTGGTAGGGATGACAATGGCTTGGGGATAGCCCAGGACGGTCTGTACCGGTCCTCGTCCCCGTTAGAAAAAATATCCTCATTTTTCATCCAGTTAAGCCGTTATAGTTAACAGGGTGGGGACGGGAATTCCCGACCGGGTAAACCGGTACCCACTGGGTACCCGTTTGCCCATTTATATAAAAAATAAAAATTATTTTATTAAATTTATAATTTATTAAAAATTAAAAAAATAATTTTTTTTAGGATAAGATAGATCAATCACCAACAACCAATTGTTAATATTGATACATCTAACAAATTAACTTTAACACAGTAACAAACTAGATAGAAAATGATCTATCAAATTCTAATTACATTTCAAATGTTTATATATATTTTATTTATTTTTAATTTTTAATTTTTGATATATTAATATATATATATATTTAAAATTTAAATATATTAAATAAAGTTAACAAAAATAAGGATGGGATGAAGAATACCATCCCCGGACCATTTACCCATTTAGCCGTTAATGAAAAATCTTCGTTACTTGTTAAGCCATTTAAACCGAGGATTCTTCGATCCGTTAAAAATGGTACCGACGAAAAAACAGAAAAAATTGCCATCCCTATGAGCTGAAAATTAAAGCGGAATCCGATATGTCAAGTTCTACAAGAGGGAGCTCTATGCTTGGACTGGCAATCAAAAAATAAAATAAGAGCTTAAGGAATGTTAGTGGTTGCCTAGCTAAGATCCTCCAATACTAAGTTCATGAGGAAAGATGATTGAGGACGCTAAGAGTGGGTCTTGTAGTCATCCTACACTAAGAAGATGGAGGAGGATTTAAGGTTTTAGAGTTTATATTCGAGAAGGGTGCCAAAAAGAAATGGAGTTTGAAAAGGAGTGGGAATTCAATGGGTCAAAGCCAAAGCCTTTGCACCTTCGCAAGAGGTTCCTCCTTCTAAGCGAGCTTTGGTCCTAGTGTCCAAGGTTGCACATGTCACGGTGGTGTTCCTTGTTGCGATGGTGAGATAGGTTGTGATACCTAAAATTTAGTCCCACATTGGATCAAAAAATATATATTATGTGCTTATAACTCAAGTCCACTTATTACTCATTAACTTCCACTCAAGTTTTTGGGTCACATTATGTTGACCCACTAATGGAGTTAATCGAGCCAGTAGGTAGGCTTGGAGGGTTACAAATGGTATCTGAGCTAGATGGTAGAGTCCCACCATGGCATAGAGCCATCTTTGTAGCATTAACACCCAGCTTTGGAGTAGATTATGGATAGCTTGTGGCATATGATGAGAATATCACAGTATAAGAGGGGAGATTGTGATATCCCAAATTTTGTCCCATATTGGATGAAAAAAAAAGTGTTATGTGCTTATAACTCAAGTCCATTTGCTAACTATTAACTTTCACTTGAGTTTTTTAGCCACATAGTTTTGGCCCGTTGACAAGTTAATTAGGCCAGTGGGCTTAGGGCATACATGGGTCAACAATGGGACTATCTCAACTACTTGTAGCCATGCTTCTACAACAAGGACATGTGTAAGGATGGTTATTATCTAGTTTTATCCATGGCTCTATCAAGTAAAATAGCTTGGGGCTATGCTAGCTAGGCCCTTTTGACACTGTCCGATCATCATAGGTGATGATAATGTGGCCTAAGAACCGCGTACCCTTGTGATTGGATACTAGCTTGGAGCTGCTCAAATGAGGGAGTAGGTTTGAGAGAGCCTCAAATTTACTTAAGACGAGGTCATCCTCTTTAGCCTAAGGCAGGATTCTAAGCCCTATTTTATACCCCAAGCATTGGATTTTTAAGTCTTCCATGGATATCAGATGGCCTCTACAAACTCTTTCCTTTTATAAGGGAGAGTTTTCTTGAGCTCTTGGTCATGCTCTATTTTTTGCCTTAGACTCATGTAGGTGGTGCTTGTTGGGCCTAAGGATCACTGTCGAGCTCCCTTGGTAGGGAGCAAAGGTGGCTCCTCTTCGAGACCTAATGGTAATGATGGAGCCACATTAAATATAAAGACATGTCTTATCTTTTGGACTTTTCTAATAGGCTTGAGCTCCATGCCTCTTCCTTTTGCCTCATGGGAGCAAGACAAACACCATAAGCATAAATTTGGTATAATTAAGATTGGCAGTTAGTTGGTGATGGTTCCCCTATAAGAATGGGAGCCCAAACCCTTCAATTGCTTTTCTACTATATTCACTCTTAGTGGTTTCATGGGGCATTTAGTTTTATGGTTTCTTTGGCTTCTCCAACCTTCTATTTTTTGTGAGCATGTTTTTTTCCCCCTAGTCTTTCTTTAGTGCCAATTCTTCCTTCTTTCTCCCTTGCATGAGTGACAACATTAATTCTTAGCGCTTGCTGCTCCACCAAGATTTGAGTAGTTATTTTTCTCCTTTTCTTATATTTTTAGTGCTTAATTTTCTTGCACCAAGGATAGCTTCATTGGTTCTTTTGGTCAAATGTTTCCCATGGTGGAAAAAAGAGTTGGTTCTAGGGGAAGCTTGGTCTTTTGATTCACTGTAGGCTAGATCAATGCATCTTTTTTTTTCCTTACTTTCATGATTGGAAGAGACTTTTCCTAAGTTGCTCAAACCTTTAGGTGGGGTAGATCCTTAATCCTCTTTGTGTGAGGAGGGTTTTCTTTGGAGGTGGTGCCACATCCCTGCTTGGCTCCTGAGTATAGTCTTTCTAAGTAGACTAGGGCTAACTCTCTTCATTACTTGGAGAAGGGAATCTTTTTAAATGGTTTCTTCATTTAGTAATTTGCTTTCTCTTCGTTTCAAGCAGAGTTCTTCCAAGAGAACTGACTCCCTAATGGAGCGGGTCCCCTTCTTTTACTTCATGAGGAGTATTTTTTTTTTAGTATCTTCTATTAGTAATTTGCTTTCTTTTTTTCTCAAGTAGAATTCTTTTAGGGAGGTCAACTCTTTGACAAAGTGGACCCCCTTCTCTTGGTTGGTGAGGAAAGTTCTTCAAAATGATCTTTAACATATATGCTATCTTTTTTACAAATAGAGATCCTTTAGAAGAGTTGGTTGTTTTGACGACATGGAGCCTCCCTTCTCTTCTGAATAAGGAGAGTTCTTCTCAGTAGTTTTCAGTGTATCCATTCTCTTTTTCTCTCAAATAGAATTTTTTTGGATAGGTTATTCTCTAGCACAAGCCTCCTTCTCCTCCTCAGTAAGGAGAGTTCTTTTGAATGGGCTTCATTGTATCCACTCTTTCTTTCTTCTAAGTACAATTCTTTAAGTGCGCCAGCTCTCCAATGGAGTGTACATAGTTCTATATATTGCATAATAAAATGAGTTCTTTCAAGCGATCTTTGATATATCCACTCTTTTTCCTTTGAGTAGAATTCATCTAAGATAGAGAGGACCTACTTGGATGAACTTGAATACATTCAAGTAGTCTTTAGCATATCCATAGTTTTTTTCTTCCACATAAAGTTTTTCTAAGTGGGGAGGCTCTCTAATGAAACGAACCTCATTTTGCTTGACAATGAAATTTCTTTTGAGCGATCTTCAATGTATTTGTTTTCTCTTTCTTCTGAATAGAATTCTTTTAGATGGTCTAATTCTAGTGGAGCAGACATTCTTCTCTTGTCTAGCTTTGAAGTAATCAAATTCTTTGAAGTAATCTTTAGTGTATCTGCTTTTTTTTTTCTCTCTTATGTAAAGTTTTTCTAAGCGGACCGACTCTTTAGTGGAATAGACCCCCTTATTTCGCTTAGTGAGGAGAGATCTTTCGAATGGTCTTCAACATATCTATTCTCTCTATTTTTCAAATAGAGTTCTTCTATGCAGACCGGCTCTGTAGCAGATCGGACTCTCTTCTTTTGTTTGGCAAAGAGAGTTTTCTAAGCAGTCTTTTAATAAATCACTCTCTCTTTCTTTTAAATAGAGTTCTTTTAAGTATGTCATCTTTCTAGCAGAGTGGACATCCTTTTCTTACTTGGTGAGGAGAATTTTTATCAGTGGTCTTTAGCCTATCTAGTCATCTTTAATTTTTCAAGCAAGTCAACTGTTTAGCAGAGCAAACATCCTTTTCTTACTTCATAAGGAGAGTTTTTTTAAGTGATCTTTTATAAATCCACTCTTTCTTTCTCTCAATTAAAGTTCTTTTAGATAGTTCAATACTTTGGTACAAAAAAGCTCTTCTTTTATTTATCAAGAAGAGTTCTTCCCAATGGTCTCTAATATATTCATTTTTTTTCTTCTAAGTAAAGTTTTTCAGGTAGGCCAACTCTTGAATGGAGCACCCCCCCCCCCCCCCCCCCCTCCCTTTTTTTTTCTTACTAGGAAGAATTATTTTGAGTGATCTTCTAACCAATAGACTAAACTCGATAGGTCACCATTAGTGTGCTCAACTAAACACTTCATTTGAAAATGCAAACACTCAGCTCAACACTTCATTTGAAAATGCAAAAATGAGGCAAACCAAACTTTATGAGAAGTCATCTCATGATCTATACCTCTTGGAAAAACATCGATCAACTATGACACTTTGGTCCCATCGCTTGGTGCTCTGGTAAGCCATGACGCTTTGTTTCCATCTCATGGAGTTGCTAGCTAGGACAATAAGGGAAGGTCGCATGATAATGCTTTGCTGTCTTTGTAGCAATAAGGATCTTTTAAATTTCAAGTGCTCAAATTTCATAGGCCTCGTGATATTGCTATCATCAATAGCTCTTTTGTTCTTTTTTTTGTAAAAAGGAAGGGGAGTGGGGGGGAGTAGTTGAGGAATCAAGGCCTTGGATTAGCTCACCCTTAATTTCTATTTAAGGAAAAGAATGGAAAGTGAGCATCACTATCTCATCTCCATTGCTTGGTCTGTTATAGCCATGAGGAGGCCTTTTTTTGACCTACATCATTTTCTTATCATGATGTTGCAATAATAAGAAATTCTAGTGCTTCATCAAGAGATTGAGAGACTTTAGAGGGAGCTGGAAACTACGATTGCCTAGGCCATTAAGGGATACCGGTGCTTTGAAGCCTTTAATGATGAGCTAATTCATCACTTCTAGGTGCCATCACTCTTAAGTTATAATGGGCCATGATAAAAGAATTAATTTTTCTTCACCATCTGCTTTCTTTCTCTTTTTCTTCTCCTCCCCCCCCTCGACCCCCTTTTTTTTTGGAGATGATAGAAACTCATCTATAGCAATTCATGACAGGATGCACTCTAGCCATGCTACTTACTACAATAAAATTTAATTATAACAACTCTTTTTTTTCAATGCTATTGAGGAGCATCAAGAATTTTTGCAGTCTGTCGATGCTTGTTAAAAGTGTCAACAGGTAACGAATCTTAACGACGCTTATAAATGTCGGGATCGACCCCCAAATCCGTCTCCTACAAGAACATGAAATTTCCATCGTTCACCAATCACCACTAATAATCCAACGCTCTGAATCAACGCGGGCCACTCTCACGAGACCTGAATTTTGAACCCCATGGACCTCCGCCTCCCCACCCATCCCCCGCTACATATCCCCTTCGCCTCCCCAAAATCTCTCCATCCCTTCTCAAATTCCAAGTCCCTCCTCCATTTTGAAGCCCTAAATTTTGCTCTCGTTGTTGGAGATGGTGAGAACCAAGCAGATGGCCAAGAAGTTAACCGGCGGCAAGGCCCCCTGGAAGCAGCTTTTGATGCAGGAGGCCCGAAAGTTAGCCCTAATGACCAGCAGTGTGAAGAAGCCCCATCGCTTTCGCCCCAGTATAGTGGCGCTCTGGGAGATCTGAAAGTACCAGAAGAGCATGAAGCTTCTCATCCGCAAGCTCCCCTTCTAGTACCTTATCCGAGAGATCGCCCAGGACTTCAAGATTGACCTCCGCTTCAAGAGGCCGCCGAAGCCTACCTAAAGGCGCAGATGGACCACGTCCTAGAAGGCGCAGATGGATGACCCGCGCAATGACGATGATGATGATGACGATGATAGATTCTCCCCCTAGCTTTGAGGGGACATGGACTTGGGATGCTGTGGCGATCCTACAGCTTAGCAGGCTCTTGAATTGCTCCCATGAGGAAGGGCCCGAGCTCTTGGTGGGCTGAGGTGGCAGCAGTGGCGATGGGGACTGAACTAGCTTCTTCATTTGCTTGTGGTTGTGCCGTTGGTGGTTTCTCTTAGGGGTGGCGGAGGGGAGGAAGGAGGTGAGAGCCATCGTGCAAGTAGTTGGGTTCTCTCCCTCTCCCTCTCCCTCTCTTGGAACTCTATTATTTTTTTTTATCCTTGAGATATTAAAAGAGAGAGAGAGAAGACTAGGTGAGAGCGCGTGGCATGGTGCGGCGCCAATTGAGGAGGTGATGGAATGGGGAGGAGGCCATTTGTTTTCTATTCCTTGTTGGATGCATAATACTACTTTCCTATACCTTAGACGCTAAGTGGGCCATTTTAATGTGTCATGACCCATGAGCCGTGAACCCATTGGTGCAATGCGATGGTGTATGTGGCATGCCTTGAAGGAGATCTTCGTAGAACTGTAGGATGCGGTTACATCAATGCAATATTTGGATGACACTCATTTCAGTTTACCGATGCTTTAAAGCGTGGGCAAGATTAAACTGCATTAGAAAATTTTCAGCTTGTCGACGCTTTAAAGCATCGGCAAGATTAAACTATACCGACGCTTTAAAGCGTCGGCACTCCCTAAATTTTTCGATGCTTTTTTAAAGCATCAAAAATTTTTGCCTCCACTTATTTTTTTGATGCTTCAAGAAGCGTTGGGACATTATTTTTTGACACTTTTTAGCATCAAAATGGTTTTTTAGCATCGCCTCTACCAAGAATTGTTGTTGTGTTAGATCTGACCAGCTTCTCAGCTGAGGCCCTAGCTCTGAGGTGGGGATCTTTTTTGCCTTGTCATTCTTCTTTAAAGTGGTGATGTAGCACTATAGTGCCATAATTTGATCACCTTTAAGTTCTTTGATTCTATTCACATTTCAAAAATTCATGGCGATGAGGTAACTTGATGCTATAACTTTTAAAGCGTTAAGGCCAAGATGCCTCAAAATAGCATTATAAGCTGAGGGAGACTTCACTATGAGATGGTCTAACATTATTATGGCTTGATGGGACTTTTTCTCTATAGTTACTAATAGATAATAGTCTCTTTAATTGGGATCAAGCTTCTAAAGAAGCTGACCAATAGGCCACCAAAGGACTTTAATTGGTCACCACTGATCTCCATCCTTTTGAAGGATTCAGAGTAGAGGATATCAGTTAAACTATTGTCGTCAACCAGTATCTTCTTCACTTAATAGTTAGCAATGATCATAGAGATTACTAGTGCATCATTATGAAGGATCTATATCCACTCTAAGTCAGCATTGGAGAAGGATATAATCTTTTGTATTTTCTGTCTCCTCAATGCCTTGACTCTATGTTGTCAGGTGTATTCGTTCCTAGACAAGGAACTTATCCATCAGTCATAAATCCATTAGAAATCATGCCGACTCTCTTGATGGTGGATTATCAACTACTAAGAACTAGCATCAAATTCCTCGACTTGTGGGGTAGACTATTAGGGCCTCGAGTTAACCCCATGAGGTAACACAAGACCGTTTGACAAAGCTCAAATAGCATGGCCTTCACTTTACTTCCTATAAGCCGCGTCAATTTGATTGTAAAAAAATCCAATCTACCTAAGTGAACTTAGAATTAAATCAAAATCCAATCTACCTAACCTTGTGTGAGGGAGCTCCATGATTGGGTTGGTACTCTTATGAGGATAAAAGAAGAGCATAAGGAGTGTTGAGGACTACCTAGCAAAGGTTCTCTAACACTCAAGATAGTAAAAAAAGATAGTTAATGAGGCCAGGAGTAGACCTTGTAGCCAAGGGGCTATGCTAGCCAACAGATATTGTTCGACGTTACAAATGACAATGACATAAACTAAAGAGTATGCCCATGTCAACTTGGACTGAGCTCTTATTAGTTCTATTAGTAATATATTGCAATATAATATGATATATATTATGATATATATTATATACAGCGTATTAAAAATTAAAAATATAATACAATAATATTATTATGGTACTATAATATAATAATATTGTTATTAGATATTAAATATAATATTAATTTCTATTATTATGAATTATTTATATTATAATTTATAGTAATATATTATATTATAATGATCATAATGAATTTAATAATTATAATTAAATATTTAATTATATTAAATATAATTATAATAATATAATTAAACATGATTTGAGAATATAATTAACACAATAATTTTCACATCATTATTTTCAACTATCATGAAATAAGGTTATACTTAGGAAAATGACACATTAAATCTAATTTTTATTTTTTCCAAACATAGAATTTATTTTAATTCTTTACCTTTGATAAATCACTCGAAATCAGGTTGTTACTTCATGACTGTTTTTCTCAAAATGAATTTTTCCAAAAATAAAAATCGTGACTTTTCTCTCAAGAAAAAGTCTGGTCTTGCACCATCATTCCTCTATTAAATGGGCTTCATGAGCTATGAGAAACGAGAATACGCCATACCAGTGAGTGTCTATGAGTGAGATTAATCCTTTTTTGCGTTATTTTTGGTTTAAGAAAAGCTGCTTGCCTCTGTGTGTGTGTTGAAACGGCAGAACCTGCATGAAATTCCTGGCCTCGTTTGGCTTGGCTAAGAGCATGACTGAGGCATGAAGAAAATATAAAAGAAAGAAGAGCAATGGAGTGGCTTCTCCTCTTTATTACCATCGTCTTGTTATCATCGTCATCTCATCTACTCTTTTGTGCTTCAAAAGATTTGCTATCTGCCGGTGAATCAATGTCCCTGAACGAGACCCTAGTCTCCGACGGCGGAGCCTTTGCTCTGGGTTTCTTCCCTCTCGGCGATTCAAAGTCTCATTTCTACCTTGGTATATGGTACAACAATATGGCTCGTGGAACATTTGTATGGGTCGCCAACAGAGATAAACCGATAAATGATTCTTCAGCGACTCTCAAAATCTCAAACGACGGCAATCTCCTTGTCATCGACTCAGAAGGTGCTATCTTCTGGTCATCAAATGTTACGGGCACCGGTTCATCGGAAAGAGTACAGTTGCTGTACTGTGGAATACGGGCAATCTTGTTCTTAGAGAAGGCAGCAACAATACTACTCTATGGCAAAGTTTCGATCGCCCTGTTGACAACTTCCTTCCCGGCATGAAGATTGAATTCAATCGCAAGACACACAGAGGCAAAAGGTTAACATCTGGAAGGGTCCACAGGATCCTTCCCCTGGGAAATTCTCTTTCGGTGTTGATCCTAACACTACTCTCCAGAGTTTCACATGGCGGGGTTCCGAGCCCTACCGCCGAAGCTTGGTGTGGAACGGGGAAAAGCTCACTGATGTTCGAGTGCCGGATTACGGCGGCGCAACATATCTAGCAATCAAGAATACGGAGGACGAGATCTCCATGACACTTGATGTCTCCGATGGTTCATCGAATATCAGGTACAAACTAGACCATTCAGGGCAAATTCTGCTACTGGTATGGGATTATATCTTCAAGAACTGGAGCATTGTTTCATCAGTGCCTTCTAGTATCTGTGAGAGATATGGCCATTGCGGTCCATTTGGGTATTGTGATGGTACTGAATCAGTGCCAACGTGCAAGTGTTTGGAAGGTTTTGAGCCTAGGTTTCAAAGTGATTGGAATAGAGGGAATTTTTCAGGAGGTTGTGTGAGAAACAGAGCTTTGGAATGTGGTAATAGGGATGAGTTTTTGACTCTGGGGGCCATGAAACTGCCAGATCGGTTCTCGCTTCTGAGGAATAAAAGTGTTGACGAATGTAAGGCAGAATGCGCTGCAACCTGTTCTTGTACTGCATATGCTTATTATTATTTTCCAATGGGGACTGCTTATGTTTCCCAGTGTTTGGTTTGGATGGAGGATTTAATAGATTCTGGGATGACGAGCCTGGGAGGGCAGAACCTCTACTTGCGTCTGGCAGGCTCGGAATTGGGTATGTTCAGCTCCTGTTCTCTTTCCATTTCTTATTACTTTTCCTCCATTAATTTTGTTGCAAGCAGTACCATATTTTAGCAGTCAGGCATGTAAGAAAGCCATATAAGTCATTGTAAGAATCCGATACATTTGGCACCCCTCTCCTGATGACATCACTTTTTCATTCTTCATAAGTTGAAAATAAAAATTATGTTTGGTTGTTGACTCGTATTTTGTTGGAACGCCAATTAGTAAGTTCTTATCTTTTCCACTTGATATGCCATCAAATTTGACCTCCACTGATTATAGTTGTCTCAAGGATTCTGAATAGTCTTTACTATATTCTTATACCGAGATGGAGCTGCCATTTATTATTTGCATGGCACTTTCCGGCCGGTATGGCCTGGTACACTCTGCTCCTCAATCCTTAATATAAATCCTTAATGTAAACAAGGCAAACATGTCCCCACGTAAAATAAATTTATTTGATAGAGGTACAATTAAATTATTTGGTAGCCCCTAATGCTGTTTGCAATGACTTGTGCTGCTTTTCAATTTTCCAGAATGTTGATGAAATAATGTAATCGACATCCAGTATCTGCTTAACTTCTGCTTGAATATGGAGGAGCTTGTGATACTTTCTTCTTCTTTTTCTTTTTTTTAATGAGCTAGGTAGGTTGAAACCCTCTTTTTTCCTTAAAAATAGAAGAAAAGACTTGCTGAAAGTTTAAATTGAACTTGCTGAACCTTTGCTTAAGCACTCCTTGCTATGATTTTGCTACTTCCTGATTATTATGATGCCTCACTAATGAATTAACTTTAGAGTTTCTCAGTTTACCAAGCTTTTCATCTATGCAACTCAACTATAGTAGTGATTTTCTCTTTTCACTTACAATTCAGATTTTTAAAAGAAATTTGAAAGAATAGCCTGAGGTAGGACAAAATGGTGTTATTCAACATTTCTAAATTTGTTGCCACCTACAGGAAGCAAGAGAAAAATGACGATAATGGTTCCCGTAGCACCTATATCTAGAGCATTTTTTTTTAATCATTTTTACCTATTTGGCAGCTGACAAAATTTTTAAGTGCATTTCATTAAGCTTCTCAAGTTTTTTTTTTCCCCCTTCTTTCTCTCCAGCAAGAGGCAGTAAGAAAAAGACAAGGATAATATTCATTGTAGCACCTGTTTCTGGAGCAATTCTTTTGATCATTTTAATTTGCTTGGCGTTCAAAGGTAAAATAAAAGTTAATACTATAAAACAAATGTTGCCTATTTGTCTTAGTTGATATATTGCAGTATTTAAGCAGTCTATGTCTCCTACCCAGGTATATGGAAGGCTGGTAAGAATCAAGGAAGGTTGCCTGATGACTGAGTTTAAGTACAGAAATTCCAAAGGACTTACATGTTCCTAGTAGATTTGGAGAAGAGAAGCATGGTCATTACTCTGAATTTCTGTTAATAAATTTGAAAGCGTATCAATTGCCACCAATAATTTCTCTGATTCACATAAACTTGGACAAGGAGGATTTGGCAAAGTTTACAAGGTAAACGACAGAATTATACTAGAATACCAGATTTTGAACATAAATGTACTTTTGTTGAATGAATTATGTATTTGTTGTTTGATATAGCTTATCACCACCTCCCTGCATCAAGTTCAGGGTGGCCCTTCATCTTTAATCATGAATTTTGAAGTTGCCTCTTCTATCACCAAATAGTCCATATATTTATGATAGAATAATGCTTGCAAGAAAGGAAAAGGAAGACATTCCTCAATATTCATAAGACAACAGAACTCATTTCTCGTTCCCATTTAAGTTAATGAAGCACACTGTGACATGTTAAAATGATGCTTATTTTTCAGGGTCAGCTGCCTAATGGGCAAGAGATTGCTGTCAAACGACTTAGCAGAAATTCTGGTCAAGGCTTGAGGAATTCAAAAATGAAGTTATATTGATTGCCAAATTACAACACAGGAATTTGGTTAGGCTTCTTGGTTGCTGCATTGAAGGAGAAGAAAAGCTATTGATCTATGAGTACATGCCGAATAATAGCTTGGATGCCTTTCTCTTTGGTTTGCTCCTTTTCTATTCATTACAATTTTAATATCTTGTTAGCAATCTGCATGGCACATTTCTTTATATTTTACTAGAATATCTTAACATTACACAGATTAAAAGCTTGGATGTTCATTAACAAAATTTATAATATATTTTTCTTAATAGATCCTGCAAAGAAACAACTGTTAGATTGGGAGAAATATTTTAACATAATCAAAGGAACTGCTCGAGGGCTTCTATATCTTCACCAAGATTCAAGATTAAGAATAATTCAT
>UESW01004416.1:753949-776673 GCA_900491605.1 Calamus simplicifolius
AAAAAACATTGCGACGATCGGCGACGATCCGACGGTTGCGATCGATCCAAGCCCTGATCCGATCGGCCACGACCGATCTCGGACCGTGGCGATCCGTCCGATCGGCGACGATCCGAGGGTTGCGATCGATCCAAGCCCTGATCCGATCGGCGACGACCGATCGCGGACCGCGGCAATCGGTCCGATCGGCAAAGATCCGACGGTTGCGATCGATCCAAGCCCTGATCCCGATCGGCCACGACCTATCTCGGACAGTTGCAATCCGTCCGAGATCGGCGACGATCCGACGGTTGCGATCGATCCAAGCCCTGATCCCGATCGGCCACGACCGATCTCGGACCGTGGCGATCCGTCCGAGATCGGCGACGATCCAACGGTTGCGATCGATCCAAGCCCTGATCCCGATCGGCGACGACCGATCGCGGACCGCGGCAATCGGTCCGATCGGCAAAGATCCGACGGTTGCGATCGATCCAAGCCGTGATCCCGATCGGCCACGACCTATCTCGGACAGTTGCAATCCGTCCGAGATCGGCGACGATCCGACGGTTGCGATCGATCCAAGCCCTGATCCCGATCGGCCACGACCGATCTCGGACCGTGGCGATCCGTCCGAGATCGGCGACGATCCAACGGTTGCGATCGATCCAAGCCCTGATCCCGATCGGCGACGACCGATCGCGGACCGCGGCAATCGGTCCGATCGGCAAAGATCGACGGTTGCGATCGATCCAAGCCCTGATCCCGATCGGCCATGACCGATCTCGGACCGTGGCGATCCGTCCGATCGGTGACGATCCGAGGGTTGCGATCGATCCAAGCCCTGATCCGATCGGCGATGACCGATCGCGGACCGCGCAATCGGTCCGATCGGCAAAGATCCGACGGTTGCGATCGATCCAAGCCCTGATCCCGATCGGCCACGACCTATCTTGGACAGTTGCAATCCGTCCGAGATCGGCGACGATCCGACGGTTGCGATCGATCCAAGCCCTGATCCCGATCGGCCATGACCGATCTCGGACCATTGCGATCCGTCCGATCGGCAACGATCCGAGGGTTGCGATCGATCCAAGCCCTGATTTCGATCGACGACGATCGATCGCGGACCGTGGCAATCGGTCCGATCGGCAAAGATCCGACGGTTGCGATCGATCCAAGCCCTGATCCCGATCGGCCACGACCTATCTCGGACAGTTGCAATCCGTCCGAGATCGGTGACGATCCGACGGTTGCGATCGATCCAAGCCCTGATCCCAATCGGCCACGACCGATCTCGGACCGTGGCGATCCATCCGATCGGCGACGATCCGAGGGTTGCGATCGATCCAAGCCCTGATTCCGATCGGCGACGACCGATCGCGGACCGCGGCAATCGGTCCGATCGGCAAAGATCCGACGGTTGCGATCGATCCAAGCCCTGATCCCGATCGGCCATGACCTATCTCGGATAGTTGCAATCTGTCCGAGATCGGCGACGATCCGACGGTTGCGATCGATCCAAGCCCTGATCCCGATCGGCCACGACCGATCTCGGACCGTGGCGATCCGTCCGAGATCGGCGACGATCCAACGGTTGCGATCGATCCAAGCCCTGATCCCGATCGGCGACGACCGATCGCGGACCGCGGCATTCGGTCCGATCGGCAAAGATCCGACGATTGCGATCGATCCAAGCCCTGATCCTGATCGGCCATGACCGATCTCGGACCATGGTGATCCATCCGAGATCGGCGACGATCCAACGGTTGCGATCGATCCAAGCCCTGATCCCGATCGGCCACGACCGATCTCGAAACGTGGCGATCGGTCCGATCGGCGACGATCCGAGGGTTGCGATCGATCCAAGCCCTTATTCTGATCGGTCACGTTCGATTTTGGACCGATCGCTATTTAACATAATTAATTTTTTTAAATATATAACGACGCAAAGGGTTGCATCGTATTTTTTTAATATGATAATTATAATATATAAAAAATTAACTTTAATTCTAATAATTACGATGCAACAAGTATGTCGCTATATTAAAATATAATTTTCCTAATTAATATTTTGGCTTATTACATCGCTAATGCGTCCCTATTTAACATAATTAATTTTTTAAAAATATTGCAACTCACTGTGTTACGTCGTAATTATTTTTTCTCATATTATAATTTATAAAATTTAATTTTATTTAAAATAATTGCAATGCAGTTATTGCGTCGCTAAATTAAAAATAATTTTAATTTATTTTCTGGTTTATTGCATCGCTAATGCGTCGCTATTTAAAATATTTAATTTTTTCCAAAATATTGCGACGCACTGGGTGGCATCGCAATCTTTTTTAAAATATTAATACTGTAAAAAATATAATTCCATTTAAATTATTTGTGACGCAATTGTTTCGTCGCTAAATTAAAAATAATTTTTTTATTTTTCTAGTTTATTGCATCGCTAAGGCGTCGCTATTTAAATTATTTAATTCTTTTCAAAATATTGCGACGCACTGGTTGGCATCGCAATATTTTTAAAATATTACTACTGTCAAAAAAAATAATTCCATTTAAATTATTTGCGACGCAATTGTTGCATCGCTAAATTAAAAATAATTTTTCTATTTTCCAATTTTATTGCGTCGCTAAGGCGTCGCTATTTAAAATATTTAATTCTTTTCAAAACATTGCGACGCACTGTTATGCGTCACAATATTTTGTAAACTATTTGTACTTTAAAAAATATAATTTTATTTAAATTATTTGTGACACATTTATTGCGTCGCTAAATTAAAAATAATTTTTCTTATTTTTTAGTTTATTGCATCGCTAATGCGTTGCTATTTAATATATTGAATTCTTTTAAAAACATTGCGACGCACTGTGATGCGTCGCAATATTTTTTCCGATAATTAGATTTTATAAAATTTAATTTCATTTCAATTATTTGCGACGCAATTGGTGCATCGCTAAATTAAAAATAATTTTTCTAATTATCTATTTATTGCGTCGCTAATGCGTCACTATTTAAAATATTTAATTCTGTTAAAAACATTGCGACGCAAATATTGCGTCGCAATATTTTTATTGATATTTATATTTCATAAAAAATTAATTTAAAATATTGCGACGCAATATTTGCGTCGCAATATTAAAAATTTAATTTTTTTTTAATTTTTTGGTTAATTGAGTCGCTAATGAGTCGCTAATGCGTCGCAATATTTTGTTGTCACAAAGGCGTCGCAAAGTGGTCGCAATTTAGCGACGCAATTATGCGTCGCTAAATTTGCGTCGCTATTTCAGTATTTTCTTGTAGTGTAAGAGGAAGCTAGGTAACGAACTTCAAGTACCATCATGATAAGGGTATTTTTTCACTTTTGTACAACCCAGCTAATCCTAACCAGGTTTCATTTAGTGAAAGCAAATAGAAAGACTGATTGGTATACAGGAAGAGCTTTACCAAGATTTCTCTATAGATATTGATACAACAATACTTGTAATGGATCAAGTTCATCTTATGGTTGTGTAAGTTTATAGAATTATACTTCTTTTGACTTAGATAATATAATCTAACATTGATGATTCGAACAATGAAATATGATCAACTATCTCTAAACTACTTAAACACTAAGTTAAATGGTTTAAATAATATAAAAAATACATATTTTTTATGAATAGAACTTTTTAATCGCATGATTTTTATATGTGAATAATTTAAAAATAACATATTGTATTTAACAATTTACATTGGATCATTAATGTGGGATTTGAATTATTGAATTCTAGAAAACGTATAATTCTATATGAGCAATATTTATTAGGTGTAACTTAATCTTAACCCTACTTGCAATAAGGGTATTGAAAAAATTGATTTAAATGTGTCATACAAAGAAGCTTGACAAAAGGTCTCTGGATGGAAGGTTAAGTTGTTATCAGTTGGCAGTCGATTAACTTGTCTAGTGTTGTCTTCTATCAAGTAATTAACATGAATATCCAATAGGTTATTCATAACTATAAGCATTTGTAAAAGATTTTAGGGTAATATTTAATATTATTTTAAATCATAAAATTATAAAGAATACATCTTTCAAAAAGCAATACCTTTATATATATATATATATAGGAGGTTAGATCAAGGAGTAGAATAATTTATTTAGTTAAAAAATTGAAGAAAGGTTAAGCTAGAGTAGTACAACAAGTGCAGTCAATGATAGGAATTTAGTAAAATCTTATGAAAGCTGGTCGGAGTGGATGGTAACTATATGGATAGTGGCTAACTTGGCTTACATCGTACAACTACTATCTTATGGAATGTACGAGAGATGAACCACCATGGATCCATGAGAGGTTTACATAAAGAGAGAAAAAAGATAAGAAGAGAGAAGAAAAAGAGGAGAGAGAGTGAAAGAGAAGAAAAAAAGAGTGAAGCAAGGAGAGAGAAAGGACCCTTGTGACCTTTCCAAACAAAGGATGAGAGACCAAGGAGCAAAGAAGGGTGGTAGCTGTGCTATATAGCTAGATTGGTAGTTGATGATAATCTTAGCAAAGAGCTACCTTCGACAATAGTAGAGAGAGAGAGAGAATAGGGTTGCACCTCTTTCATGATCCTCCTCTAAAAAGGGAAGAGGTGGGTGGCACAACAAGTGGCTGGGCCAGTGGTCCAAGGCAATGAAGGACAGCACGGATTTGATAGATGTGGCCTACCTTACAAATTAATGAAATAGGAGGGGAGTTCCCATTTGAAGTATAAAACTGGTCTAGCTAGCTATTAATTAATAATGACTCCTCACCGAAAGAATTAGATACTTAATGTCCTACTAATCAATAGAGTCCAATAGAAGGCCGGTGATATGCCTATTGTGGCATCTTTAGCCATCATCTTATCATCACACCAATGGGGGAGGGTCAGGCAACTAAAAAATTGAATATATTGAGCAAAGGAAAGGACTAAAAAGGCCACAACTCTGGCCCCTGGCTTAAATGATTGAATTACAGTGTATCCTCTGTTACTATGGCAAGAAAGTGGCTTAGCCCCAATGAAATAAGGATTCAAGAAGGAAATAAGGGATGGGAGTTTGGGTTCCTCTTTGGTAGCATTCGACGTAGATGGCGGTGACTAACAACAATGGCCAATTGGAGGTCACTTATGCTAATAAGATAGCCGGTAGCATCCGATGATGAGAGGGTCGGGGATTGAGAGTGGCGATCAACAAAATAGGGCACGAGCGCATGAAAAAGATTGAGAAAAAAAATGACATTAATTAAAGAAAATCAAAATGAAATTTGGCTCTCGTTATCCCTCTCAAAGTTGGATTCCATTTGATTTCGGATGAAGATTTATTATTTTTCTTCCTCTTCTTCACTTACGCAAATTATAAATTGAATCCCAATTTAGTTTTACTCAAGTCAGCTTAGAAAGGCAATGCGATTGAAGTTAGGCCATGTTCAAGTAGATAGGCTATGGATCGAAGCTAGCTTAGCTGAAAAGGGTGGGATGCCCCATCATCCAACCCACATGATAGTATAATGACAGATAGGGGTATGGGATTCCCCACCATAGTGCAGGGCAACTCGATTCCCAATTCACTTTTACTCAAGTCAACTTAGAAAGGCAATGCCATCTAATTAGCTCTATGCTCCACGAGTTTGGCTTTGCTAACATTTTTATAGATTGGATCATGGATCATGGCCTGTGTTCATAGTCCAACCTTCTCGCTCATTATTAATGGTAGTCAGACCGACTTTTTTCACTCAGTTATTAGGCTGCGTCAGGGATGTCATTTATCTACTTTTTTGTTCATCCTTTCTGCTGATGATCTGTCACATGCTTTCTCCCTGGCACTACAGAAATCACATCTTGCCTATTACCTTGCTAGCCCCCATGGCCCTTCGCTTTCTCACCTTTTATTTGCTGATGATTGTATACTGCTGGGCCATGTTACAGTTTATAATGCTTCTACTTTAGCTTCTATAATTCAATCTTACTATCGGGTTTTCTGGTCAGAAGGTTAATTTGCATAAATTTATGACTTGGAGAGTTATCACTCATACTCTGGGCATCATGGATCAGGCGACCGGCTATCTTACCTGAGGATTCCATCACGGGAAGATGGCCACAGAGGAGTGATTTCAGTGACTTAGAGCGGCGAATACGGGACTGCCTCGATAGATAGCAGGTTACTGGTCTATCTATGATGGCTAGGATTACCTACTGTGCTTGGTCCTCACTTTTCTTCTTCCATTTTATATCCTATCCAATGCTGCTATCCCAACGACTTGCCTAAGAAAGGTTGAAAGATGCTTCCAAGATTTCTCTGGGCATCTATGCAGAGCAATCATGGTATTCATCTGCTAGCATAGGATATTGTTTGTTTGCCAACTAGTGAAGGCGATCTCGGAATGCAGTCCCTGATCATTAGAAGGGAGGCTCTGATAGCCAAGCATGCGACTCGCTTTTTACTGGATCCGCACTGCATGTAAAGCTCTTTTATGCGGGCCAAATATGGTGATTGAACCCCTAACATGGACTTTCAGTCTATTCGTGGTTACTCTTTCTTCTGGAAAGAGATCTATCGGCATGCTCCCATTATCCTGGACAACATCTCATAGATGATCGGCGATGGCTCCTCTGTTGTAGTTCATAATACTTGGATTGTTGGTCTCCCTCTATCCCGTTGGCCTACATTTGTTAGTACGGATCTTCCAACAACATGAGAGTCAATGACTTGATTACTCATGACCGCTTTGCTTGGCATACTACCACCGTGTCCCATCTTTTCGATGATGAGCTCTCACGTCGGATCCTCTCTATTCCCTTACTCTGGGTCATACCTCTGATACCAGACTTTAGAGGAGATCTTGCATTCCTCGTGCTCCCACCAGGAGCTCATGGAGATCTACAAGCCATAGCCTCAGAACACGATGAATGAGGTGTGGATTTGGCAGCTTCCTATTCATCCCAGGATCAGACTCTTCATTTGGAAGCTAGCATGGGACTATTTTCCTACTTGTTTCCTGCTCTCTGGGAGGGGAATGGCCATCCAGCCTACCTATCCTCTATGTGTATGGAGGAGGAAATTACTGACCCTGCCATCTTCACCTGCTCTATAGCAAGATAGATATGGTAGATTTTGAGGCTCCACCTTTGGGAGGACGATACTGGTCCTCGATGGGTGTCCTTCCTTCACTTCATCCGTCAGGATATTCGAAGGGGTATTCAGCAGAGGGGTGCTACTTGAGCTTATATAACTTACCATATACGGTTGTCTCGGAATCTTCTTATTTTTACTGATAAGACAGTTCCTCTCCATAGGATATTAAGGAAAGCTAACTCTTTATCAACTGAGTATACACTCTACCATACGGTCCACAATTTTGACAATCCTAGCCTCTGGGACTCTTCTGCTATTTTGGTAGCGCACCGTCATATGGTCTTCATCTCTTGGGATCCCCCACCCTCAAACTTTGTCAAAATTAACTTTGATGGTAGTGTCAGAGGCAGATTTGCTGGTTCGGCCTTTGTCATCCGTAGGTTAGATGGAGCTATGCTAGCGGCGAGTGGATTTGGCCTTCTAGACTCTTCTGTTTCACTGGCCGAGCTTTATGCAGCTTGAACTGGCATCTCCTACGCCATTCGCATTCTTGGAGCTCGCAGACTCATTATTGAGGAGAATTCTTTCACTGTCATTTGATGGATCAGGAAGGATCCATGCGACCACTTGCTAATCAACCCTTTGATCTAGGATATTTGGCTCATCCTCCAAGATGCACACAGGATTCTGGTTTGACATGTCTATAGAGAAGCTAACTCAGCGGCCGACTGGGTTGCTGCTCCCATGGTCCATCACTTTGGATTCTAGAGGTGGTAGCAGGGGGACCCATGCTCTATTGTACTCAAACAAATTTTGTTTTCTGACATCTTAAGCTTGATTCATACTAGAATGGTGTGATCACCTATACCAAAAAAAAAAAAAACTATCTCTGTGCTCAAGTGGATAGACATGGATGAAAGCTAGGCTGGGCAAAATCCAACAACCCACGAGATGGTAACATGACGGATAGGGACATGGGAATCCCCAATAGTGCAGGGCGGCTAATGTGGCATGCTTGCTCATACCAACCACATAATCATCTACAAAGGAACTCGAATGTAACCATTTTGAGTGCGCGCCCGTGAGGGAAAGAGTGCGCGCGCCCATTAATTTCATATTCCACTGCACCAGAGATATGGAGAGCACCGACATCCTACACGGGCACTTGACCCCGTCAATTACGGAATTACCATCCGAAACCTCGAAGTCAAAATGAATGGCCAAGGTTGATACAGCTGGCCGATTTCTCTGGGTGATATTATTTTTTACAATATCCAAAAATGATGACAGCTGAACCCAGCGCCGGCCTCCAGCGTCGGCCTCCAGCGTCGGCCCCCAGCGCCGGTCTCCAGCGCCAGCCTCCAACGTCGGCCCCCAGCGCCGGCCTCCAGCGTCGGCCTCCAGTGCTGGCCTTTGGCTATGGCCTCCAGCGCCAGCCTTCAGATAGTCGGCCCCAAAGACCGGCACCTCCAAGGCTGACACCTCCAAGACCGTCGGCCCCGAAGGCCGACAGCTCCTTGGCCAACGACCCCAAGCCAGGCGGCCTGGCACCTTCCTAACCGGCCCTGGCCTGTCCCAGCCAGGTGGCCCCGGCACCTTCCAACTGGCCCCGGCCTGTCCCAGCCAGGCAGCCCCGGCACCTTCCAGTCGGTCCCGGCCTGCCCCAGCCAGACGGCCCCGGCATCCTTCCAGCCGGCCCCGACCTGTCCCAGCCAAGCGGCCCGACACCTTCCAGCCGGCCCCGGCCTATCCCAGCCAGGCGGCCCCGGCACCTTCCAACCGGCCCCGCCCTGTCCAAGCCAGGCGGCCCCGGCACCTTCCTAGCCGGCCCCGACCTGTCCAAGCCAGGCGGCCCCGGCACCTTCCTAGCCATCCCCGGCCTGTCCCAGCCAGGCGGCCCCGGCATCCTTCCAGCTGGCCCCGGCCTATCCCAGCCAGGCGGCCCGTCATCCTTCCAACCGGCCCCGGCCTGTCCCAGCCAGGCAGCCCCAGTACCTTCCAGCCGGCCCCGGCCTGTCCCAGCCAGGCTTCCCCGGCACCTTCCAGCCGGCCCCGGCCTGTCCAAGCCAGGCGGCCCCGGTACCTTCCTAGCCTACCTCGGCCTGTCCCAACCAGGCGGCCTTGACACTTTCCATCCGGCCCGGCCTGTCCAAGCCAGGCGGCCCCGGCACCTTCCAGCCGGGGAGGACGGCCCCTGCTTTCCCTTCTCCGGTGGAACATGATCCACCAACCAGTTGCAGCCACCGACCTTGATGGGACTTGACCTGCATTCTTGACATATCAAAAAAGGAGGCAAGTTCTGCCATTGCTGCCATCACCTTAAATACTCTAACAAAGTGGTTGAACCCCATGCCTCACAGACGTCAGCTCTGACACTTCACCCATCAAGGTCATCATTACAAGGCCTCAACCACTCAAGCCAGACAAACTCTTAAGCACCTATAAGATGGGTAAGAGGGACTCTCGATGAGGTAACACGCTCTGACACCCCTAAACGCTCACAACGAGAGATCTCTCTCTTGGAGCCATCTCTCTCTTTCTCTTTCGAGCTTCCACAAGCTCACGACTGATGCCTAGACCACTGACTTGAGCATCGGAGGGTCCCCGCCAGAATCTTTGGCCCCTGAGACTTGCTTGCAGGCGCGAGGAGCTCACTGGAGGAGGCGACCGCACGCTCGAGGCCGGTGATTTGGCGTCATCAGATTGGCGCGCCAGGAAGGGGGGGATTAAGAGAGATTTCGAATCGGCAATCGATAACTCCTCCTTCCCCGAGCTCTTAAACAATGGTGAAGACCCGTGCGCAAGAGGTCTCCACCAGCTATGCTGGGGGGCAGCGTCAAGTCTTTGGTGGTGATGCACGCCCAGAAGGTCCTCACCAATCATGCCGGGGGCCATCCATGTCACACTGAGCAACAAGGGACCATTCTCTCTGCTCCTCACTCACCACCAACTTCAGCTGCTTTCATCGACCAGAGGTGGACTGCAGCATGGGTCGAAGAATAATTTCCAAAAAGGATGAACTTGAGACATTATTTGTCATCTCAAGGATTTATGGGCATGTCAATTTCTGGTGTTAGGCCGAGAGCCAAACCGAGCCTGGGACCTTTTACGGATTTTGTTCTAGCAGCTCTCAAGCTTCAGCACCGAGGGAAATCAATCTCTTCAAAGAAAGAGCTAGGCAAAGGGCCTCCCAGCAACATCTTCTAATCGTCCACCTCAGTGGACTCTCCTGGCTGCTCGTCTTCAATGACGCCAACTGTCGGGGCTTTCCTCAATAAACTCCAGCTTGGTCCCGGTTTCTAGCTTCTTCCCGGCCAGACATCTCGTCCTGGCCTCCAATGCGAGGGAAGGCCCAAGTAAGGACAACGACACTTCCAATCCGACTAACATGACTCCCTGGGGGGCAGGCTACCAGCGAGCGGAAGTGCTCAAATCCATGAAAGGAAAAACATGGGTGCTACAAGAGCTAAGTACATTGCACTTAAGACAGTTCTTTCATTAATACTTAAAATGTCATGCAAGGAAGATCTACCTTGCATCAACATCCAAGGCCAACCTCGCTTTGGCATACAAAAGTCCGGGTCCAGCAGGGATGGCCCCGGCCGGCCCCAAGCGCCGGCACCAAAGCCCTGGGCCAGCCAGGCATGAAGCCCGACCCCAGTTGGCACCAAAGCCCGGGCCAGCCAGGCATGAAGCCCAGTGTACCACTGGTAAAGCGGTGTACCACCGGCTCTCAGCAACAAAAGTCCGGGTCCAGCAGGGACGGCCCCGACCGGCCCCAAGCGCCGGCACCAAAGCCCTGGGCCAGCTAGGCATGAAGCCTGACCCCGGTCGGCACCAAAGCCCTTCGCCAGCAAGGCATGAAGCCCAGTGTACCACTGGCAGAGCGTTCTACTACCGGCTCTCAGCAACAAAGTTCGGTCCAGCAGGGACGGCCCCGGTCGGCCCCAAGCGCCGGCACCAAAGCCCTGGGCCAGCCATGCATGAAGCCCGACCCCGGTCGGCACCAAAGCCCTAGGCCAGCCAAGCATGAAGCCCAGTGTACCACTGGCAGAGCGGTCTATCACCGGCTCTCAGCAACAAAAGTCCGGATCCAGCAGGGATGGCCCCGGCCGGCCCCAAGCGCTGGCACCAAAGCCTTGGGCCAGCCAGGCATGAAGCTCGACCCCGGTCGGCACCAAAGCCCTGGGCTAGCCAGGCATGAAGCCCGACACCTGTCGGCACATGAAGCCCTGCACCAGCCAGGCATGAAGCCCTGCACCAGCCAGGCATGGAGCCCGACACCCGTCGGTACCTAAAGCCCTGCACCAGCCAGGCATGAAGCCCTGCACCAGCCAGGCATGAAGCCCGACACCCGTCGACACCTGAAGCCCTGCACCAGCCAGGCATGAAGCCCTGCACCAGCCAGGCATGAAGCCCGACACCCGTCGGCACCCAAAGCCCTGGGCTAGCCAGGCATGAAGCCCGACACCCTTCGGCACCTAAAGCCCTGCACCAGCCAGGCATGAAGCCCGACACCCGTCGGCACCTAAAGCCCTGCATCAGCCAGGAATGAAGCCTAACCCCGATCGGAACCAAAGCCCTGGGCCAGCCAGGCATGAATCCCGACACCCGTCGGCACATGAAGCCCTGCACCAGCCAGGCATGAAGCCCGACACCCGTCGGCACATGAAGCCCTGCACCAGCCAGGCATGAAGCCCGACACCCGTCGGCACATGAAGCCCTGCACCAGCCAGGCATGAAGCCCGACACCCGTCGGCACATGAAGCCCTACACCAGCCAGGCATAAAGCCCGACACCCATCGGCACATGAAGCCCTACACCAGCCAGGCATGAAGCCCTACACCAGCCAGGCATGAAGCCCGACACCCATCGGCAGATGAAGCCCTGCACCAGCCAGGCATGAAGCCCTGCACCAGCCAGGCATGAAGCCCGACACCCGTCGGTACCTAAAGCCTTGCACCAGCCAGGCACAAAGATTGGCACCCAGCGTCGACACTAAAGACCGGCCCAGCATCGGTACTAAAGATCGGCTCCGCGTCGGCACTAAAGACTGGCCCAACGTCGGCACTAAGATCGGCCCAGCATCGGCACTAAAGACCGGTTTCCGCACCGGTAACTAAAGAGACGGCATTGGCCTTGCCACAATGATGACGCTCGCCTTTTGTGGCTAATTGCACGAGGGAAATCCTCTATAATCTCAACAGCATGAATAGGCAAAATGATGGCACGAAAATTGGCCACCCAGAGGATATTAACGCCCCTTTCACGGATGATTATGCACTCAACCATCTCAAGGGCGGGGGAGCATCTGAAACAGCTGGCCGATTTCTCTGGGTGATATTATTTTTTGCAATTTCCAAAAATGATGACAGCTGAACCCAGCGCCGGCCTCCAGCGTCGGCCTCCAGCACCGGCCTCCAGCGTCGGCCTCCAGCGCCAGCCTCTAGCGTCGGCCCCCAGCGCTGGCCTTGGCTACGGCCTCCAGCGCCAGCCTCAGACAGTCGGTCCCAAAGACCGGCACCTCCAAGGCCGGCACCTCCAAGACCGTCGGCCCCGAAGGCCGACAGCTCCTTGGCCGATAGCCCCAAGCCAGGCGGCCCGGCACCTTCCTAGCCGGCCCCAGCCTGTCCCAGCCAGGCGACCCCGGCACCTTCCAGCCGGCCCCGGCACCTTCCAGCCGGCCCCGGCCTGTCCCAGCCAGGCGGCCCCGGCATCTTCCAGCCGGCCCTGGCCTGTCCTAGCCAGGCAGCCCCGACATCCTTGCAGCCGGCCTCGGCCTGTCCCAGCCAGGCGGCCCTGGCACCTTCCAGCTGGCCCCGGCCTGTCCAAGCCAGGCGGCCCCAGCACCTTCCTAGCCGGCCCTGGCCTGTCCAAGCCAGGCGGCCCCGGCACCTTCCTAGCCGGCCTTGGCCTGTCCCAGCCAGGCGGCCCCGGCACCTTCCAGCCGGCTCCGTCCTGTCCAAGCCAGGCGGCCCCGGCACCTTCTAGCCGGGGAGGACGGCCCCTGCTTTTTCCTTCTTCGGTGGAACAGGATCCACCAACCAGTTGCAGCCACCGACCTTGATGGGACTTGACCTGCAGTCTTGACATATCAAAAAAGGAGGCAAGTTCTGCCATTGCTGCCATCACCTTAAATACTCTGATAAAGTGGTTGAACCCCATGCCTCACAGACGTCAGCTCTGACACTTCACCCATCAAGGTCATCATTACAAGGCCTCAACCACTCAAGCCAGACAAACTCTTAAGCACCTATATGATGGGTAAGAGGGACTCCCGACGAAGTAACACGCTCTTGACACCCCTAAACGCTCACAATGAGAGATCTCTCTCTCGGAGCCATCTCTCTCTTCTCTTTCAAGCTTCCTCAAGCTCACGGCTGATGCCCAAACCACTGACTTGAGCGTCGGAGGGTCCCCGCCGGAATCTTCGGCCCCCGGGACTTGCTTGCATGCGTGAGGAGCTCACTGGAGGAGGCGACCGCACGCTCGAGGCTGGGATTTGGCGTCATCAGGTCTTCATCTAATTTCTAGCCTTCTCTCTGAGAGCAGCAGAGGACTTCCACCTCATATAGGTTCCCTAAGAGCATAACTGAGGCATGGAGATTATAGAAAAGAAGGAAGAAGAGCAATGGAGGGGCCTCTCCTCTATATTTCCATCTTATTATCCTCAGCATCTCATCCTCTCTTTTGTTCTTCACGTGATAGGCTGTTTCCCGGAGAATCCATAACCTTAGTCTCCGACGGTGAGACTTTGCTATGGGCTTTTTCTGCACAGGCGATTCACGTACTAATCTCTACCTTGGTATATGGTACAACAACATTGCTCAGGGAACAATTGTTTGGGTTGCTAATAGAGAGAAACCAATCAAAGATTCTTCGGCGACTCTCAAAATGTCAAACGACAGCAATCTACTTGTCGTGGATTCAGAATTCTGGTCATCAAATGTCAAACGACTCTCAAAAAACCAAGAGGCAGACTATCGGATGTAAATATTCGGTATGAAAGCTTTTCTCTGATCTTTGTTCTATTTCACATCGGACAATTAATCTTTGTACCGTATTGCACATAAGGTGTTTGATGATTAACTTGAACAGGCTTGGCGCAGAATAGCATAAAAACATGGACTCGAATGCATGGTTGGCAGTCATTGCTGAGTTTCATGGTTGCTGCAATATTTACAAGAACTGATTAGGTTTTGATGTGGCTGACCGCATAGTTCTCAGAGCCAAGTAATAATTTGACAACTAGTCCCAACATCAGCCTTTGTTTTGACCTCGGCCTCAGCCCCGATTTTGGCCCCAACCTCGGCCTCAGTTTCAACCTCGGCTTCGGCCTCAGCCTCGGTCGCGAACCATCAGCTTCAACATTTGCCTCGAGCTCACCTCGACCTCGGCCTAGAGCCCCACGTTGGCCTCGGCCTCGAGCCCCGCCTCGGCCTCGACCTCGGCCTGTCTTTGACCTCAGCCTCAAATCTCGCCTTGCATGCTCTCAACCCATAGTCGTGGAACCAACTTCGAATATTGGACCCAGTGATTTAAAACACCAACGACTACAGCGTAACTCGCTTGCCTATTTTTACCAAAATCATGGGCGGTTACCGATATACTATGCAGTTGCCGATATCTATGGTGCGCGCTTAGCAACTGTACACCCACCTGCCGCTCACGGAGTCGATAATAACGAAAGATGGGATTCAATAATTTATCTACAATGGGTAAGAGGGACTTCCGAACAGGTATATAAGGACCCTGACTCACAATGAAAAGGGGACTCAATCTCTAATATCTCATCTTAATCCCTGTTCTCCAGATCGCTAACTTGAGCGTCGGAGGGTCCCCCGCCGGAGCCATCGGTCCGAGACTTTTCTTGAAGGTTTCCGGCTAAAGAAGGAAGTCTTGCCAATCTTCTGAAGACCCACGAAGCCCTCCTCCTGCTCGACGCTCTTCAGCAATGGTTTGGCAGCAACAGATTGGTGCGCCAGGTAGGGGTGCGACACACGTTCATTTTCATGCATCTGCGACCCCACAACCTCTGCGAGGAAGAAGATGGCGATTATACGTGCACATGAGGCTTCCACTAGCCAGGCCGAGGGATGCCTCCTGTGGGATGAGCAATCGAAGGCCTCTATTCCGCCTCCCGTACAGCCGTAGGTTAGTCAAGCTGATCGGCTCGATGCCGTTCAAGACCTGATGGTGGTGGTGCGGCGACTACAGGAGCAGTGCTTCGCCACCACGCCATTGCCACCTCAACACTCTCCGCCTCATGTGGAGGGTCATGGAGCTAGCCAGTCTCATCGTGACTGAACCCCTCCGGAGGCCTCCCACCGTGCATCCCCGAAGTCTCATCGCTGGGAAACTTCCAAGCAGCAATGATCTCCTTCCCATCACTTCGACCGCTTTCTCAAGCGGCATGGTGGGAAGGAACCTAAGCATGTGCATTCCCTGCACCGGCAACCCTCTCCCTATTCGTCTTCTGAATCTTCAAAGGAAGACACCAACAGAAAGATCGCTCGCTGGGCCGAGCAACGGTTGGACGAATACCATCAATGGCTGAAGGAGCTTAGCCGCAAAATTACCAACCCATATGGGGCAGACTACAACCACTGCCCCCCGCTGTCTCACCATATTATGAAGGAGCCGGTCCCACCCCGGTTCTGTCTACCCCAACTGGATCCATACGATGGCACGACAGACCCCCTAGATCATCTTGAGAGCTATTAGGTCCTCATACAAGTTCAGAGGCAACGGATTCTCTCCTTTGTGTTGGCTTCCCGGCTACACTTCGGAAGGCAGCACGTGCGTGGTATTCCCGTTTGCCACCATGTAGTATCAACTCCTTCAGGAAGCTCGAGCGATCTTTCTTGGCCCACTTTAATGCATCCCGAAAGATTCCCTGGGTGGCTGATAGCCTATTCGCCGTCTAGCAGAGGAGCGATGAAACCCTAAAGGACTTTGTGGCTCGGTTCAAGGAAGCTGCACTCAAGGTCTACAATCTTGAGGACTCCGTGGCCACTCTGGCCCTGAAGCAGGGACTCCATCCTTTCAGGTTCGCTTACTCCCTGGACAAAAAGCCTCATAGCTCTTATGCCGAACTGCTAAGCCGGGCGCATAAGTATATTCGTGCCGACGAAGCAGACTCCTCCATGAGAAAGGTTGACAAAGGGTCCGGTAAGAAGCTAGTACCTTCGAAACCTACTGGGGTGCGGTCCAGAAATCCTGAGCCGCCTTGTCATTCAGATAATCGGCCTCAGACGTTGGTTCCCAAAGAATACTTTACTCCACTTCTCTCCCCAATATCGCACATTCTGTTAGAAATTAAGGATGAGCCCTATCTCCGGCGTCCACCTCCCATGAGGTCCGAGGTTTCCCGCAGCAAAGAACTATACTGCTGATACCACAGAGACTACGGCCACAACACGGAAGATTGCCGCTTGCTAAAGAAGGCTATCGAGGAACTCGTTCAACAAGGCCACCTAGGCAAGTTCGTCCAGAGAGGGAACCCTGCTGCCCTGGGCCCATCGGCACCTCCTGCACCTCAGATTGGCATGGACAATGCCCCGACAGAGAAGACGGTGGCCATGATCTTCTTGAGGGCAGGTAACAATTCTAAAAGATAGCATGAGGAGGGAGTAGATTCTGTAATTCCTTTCTCTAAAAGGGATCTAGAAGGGGTAGTAAACAACCATGATGATAGCATCGTCATGTCTATGATGTTTGCAAAGAACCCTGTAAAACAAATTTTAGTTGACAGTGGGAGCTCTGTTGATGTTTTGAGTTACGATGCTTTTGTTCGGATGAATTTGTCTCGTAGTTCCCTTCGGTCCGTCACCACGCCCTTGATGGGTTTTACTGGAAACTCTGTAAAGGTCGAGGGAGAAATTACTTTTCCTGTCATAACTAGGACTCCGCCGTGTCAGAGCACAGTTCTCATGAACTTTCTAGTAATCCAGATCCCACTGGCTTACAATGCCATCCTTGGGAGACCCGGTTTGAACCTATTGGATGCTGTTATCTCCACCAAAAGATTACTTGTAAAGTTTCCCACCGGCGAGGGAGTTGGAGAGATGAGGGGAGAGCAGAGCCCACTACCGCTCTGCTACCACTTAGCCCCCAGTCTACAAGGGGCGGTGTTGGCAACAGCGCCTGAGTCGCTCGACCCCCGAGACTTGGAAAGGAGAAGGAAGCCAACCGAGCACCTGCTGACCTTCCCATTGGGGGAGGACCCGACGAGGACCATCCAGGTTGGGGCTCTACTTCCGGAGGAGGTGCGTGATCAGCTTCTTACTTTTCTGCAAGCCAACTCAGACATCTTTGCATGGTCATCATCCGACATGCCGGGCATCCCTGAAGAGGTAATTACTCACCAACTTAACATCAAATCAGGGTGTCGGCCGGTTCGGCAGAAGAAGAGAAGCTTCGCCCTAGATCGGCAAAAGGCCATTGACAAGGAAATCCGCAAGCTGGAGGTTGCAGGCCATATTCGAGAGGTCCATTACCCCGACTGGCTAGCCAACATCATGATGGTCCGAAAGGCTAATGGGAGCTGGAGGATGTGCGTGGATTTACTGACCTCAATAAAGCATGCCCCAAGGACAGATTCCCATTACCTCAGATTGATCAGCTGGTGGACGCTACGTCGGTCATGAGACCCTTAGCTTCATGGATGCCTTCTCTGGGTACAACCAGATCAAGATGGACCTGGCGGACAAGGAAGCTACCTTGTTTGTGACCGAGAAGGGGATATACTGCTATAAGGTGATGCCATTCGGATTAAAGAACGCGGGGGCCACTTACCAGAGACTGATGAATAAAGTCTTTGAAGACCAGATCGGACGCAACATGGAGGTGTACGTGGACAACATGCTGACCAAAAGTATCAATACCGCTGACCATATTGCCGACCTAGCGAAGACCTTCGGCAACCTCACCGATACCAGATGAGGCTGAACCCCGCAAGTGCGCCTTTGGGGTGACAGCGAGCAAATTCTTGGGTTTCATGGTGACGTAGCATGGGATCGAGGCGAACTCCGATAAGATCTGAGCCAGCTTGGACATGAGGTCTCCAGCTAATAAGAAGGAGGTGCAACGCTTGACTGGAAGGGTTGCGGCCTTGAGCCATTTTTTGTCTAAGTCCGCGGAGAGATGTCTACCTTTCATTAAGGCACTGCGCAAAGTTAATGGCTTTGAGTGGATGAGGGAGTGCCAGAAGGCTTTCGAAGGGTTAAAAGAGTTCTTATCCATCCCGCCATTGTTATCCAAACCAAGGGACGGAGAGGAGCTCCTCCTGTACATCGCGACCTCTCCCGAAGCTGTCAGCTATGTGCTTGTTTGCATGGACCCGATGGGACACAAAAGCCAGTGTACTACACCAGTAAGGTGCTTCATGATGCAGAGACTAGATATTCTAGAGTCGAGAAGATTATCTTTGCATTGATCGTCTCTGCCCAGTGCTTTAGGCCCTATTTCCTAGCTCACCCGATCATGGTAGTCACATATCAACCACTCAAGGCAATCCTCTCTCGCCTTGATACCTCTGGCCAACTGGCGAAGTGGGCACTCAAGCTGGGGAATTTTGACCTATCATTTTGGCCCAGGTCAGCTATGAAGTCTCAGGTCTTAGCAAATTTCCTGGTGAGTGCACTTGGACAGAAAAGTAGCCGAAGGAGTCCCATGCAAACCCTTCGGGCGTTGCAATCGAGGGAAGAGGGGAGGACTGGATCCTTCACATGGATGGAGCGTCAAATTCTCAAGGGAGTGGGGCATGCCTCATCCTAGCAAGTCTAGATGGAGTTGTGACCGAGTATGCCCTCTGTTTCCTCTTCCCAGTCACCAACAATCAGGCGGAGTATGAAGCCTTACTGTCAGGGATGAGGCTGGCACGGGAGCTTGGGGTGAAATGCCTTAAGGGTCTTCACCGATTCCCAGCTCGTCTCTGGTCAGATCAAAGGGGAGTACGAGGCGCGAGATCCTACTATATCCCGTTACTTGAGTATGGTGCAGTCACAAGCCTCTCCCTTGGCCCACTTCAGTGTCAGCTATATCCCCGGGGGAAGAATGCTAGAGCGGATGCTTTGTCCCGGTTAGCCACCTCGGCCGACGGGACCTTGGGGAGAACCTACGTGGAGTAGCTTGAAGCCCCAAGCATCAACACGGTAGAAGAATCCTTGCCAGTCCACCAAGATCCTTCCTGATGGATGTTTATACCCGATACTTCACCGCTGGCACCCTCCCAGCCGACCCTGCTGAAGCCAAACTGTTTAAGTGGCGAGTACCCAAGTTATGCTTGATTGACAACTGTACCGAAGATCCTTTTCTCACCCTCTCCTCAAATGCGTTGGTCCCGCAGACGCCGACTACATTCTCCGTGAGATCCATGAAGGTATTTGCGGAAACCACTTGGGGGACAGAGTGCTGTCACAAAAGGCCCTACGCCAAGGCTACTACTGGCCCACCATGCGGGAAGATGCAGCCGAGCTGATCCGAAAGTGTGACAGCTGCCAGCGACATGCTAACATTCAGAGGCTGCCCGCCTCTCAATTGAGCCCATTGTCGGCTCCATGGCCCTTCACCCAGTGGGGGATGGATATTTTGGGACCGTTCCCTCCTGCCTCCGGTCAACGAAAGTTTCTGCTCGTTGCCATCGACCATTTCACCAAGTTGGTAGAGGCCGAAGTGCTTGCCAAAATCACTGAAGTCAAGGTGAGAAACTTCTTCTGGAAGTCCGTTATTTGTTGGTTCGGGCTACCCCACACACTTGTAACCGACAATGGTCGCCAGTTCGACAACTCTTATTTCAAAGATTTTGTGCCGAACTGGGCATATATCAGAGGTTTACTTCTGTCGGCCATCCGCAAACAAACGGAGCAGCAGAAGTGACAAACCGGATCATCCTTTAAGGGCTTAGAATACATCTGGACGATTTCAAAGGAAGATGGGTGGAGGAGCTCCCGAACGTGCTGTAGGCATATCATATGATGCTACGAACCCCCATAGAAGAAACTCCTTTCAGCCTTGTGTTCGGGTCGGAGGCAGTTATTCCGGTGGAGATTGGCATCCCTAGTCCCCGGACACAATCGTATGATGAGGAGAACAATTCTAGCAAGTTGAGAGCCAATCTTGACCTTGTCGAAGAACTCCATGATCGAGCACGACTCAGAATGGCCTCCTACCGACAGAGGATTGCAAAATATTACAATACCCGAATTCATCCCAGAACATTCTTCCTCGGAGACCTAGTCCTCAGACGAGCCGAAGTCTCCAAACCTACAGAGGGGGAAAGCTGTCTCCCAATTAGGAAGGACCTTACCGAGTCACCGATGCACTTCATCGTGGAGCATACCAGATCGAAGCACTGGATGGGAAACCTCTCCCTCGCACCTGGAACGCGGACAACCTCCGTCGGTATTATCAGTAGTGTATTAATATTTTAAGTTTAAGCATGTTTGCTAGAATAACATTCATTTTCTTACTAATGAAAGTGTCTTCGAGCGATCTTGCTTCTCACTCAAGCCTGACTTCGTGTCGGCACATAAAGCCCGACTTCGCGTAGGCACAAAAGCCCGACTCTGCGTCGGCACTCAAGCCCGACTTTGCGTCGGCACATAGAGCCCGACTCCGCATCGGCACTCAAGCCCGACTTCGCGTCGGCACTCAAGTCCGACTTCGCATCGGCACAAAAAGCCTGACTCCGTATCGGCACTCAAGCCCGACTTCGCGTCGCCACATAAAGCCCGACTCCACGTCGGCACTTAAGTCCGACTTCCCGTTGGCACAAATGCCCGACTCCGCGTCGGCACTCAAGCCCGACTCCGCGTCGGCACTGAAGTCCAACTTCGTATCGGCACAAAAGCCCGACTCCGCGTCGGCATAAATAGAGCAAGTGTATTCATATGTAAATAAATTTATCTTAGAGGAAGTTAAATTATTTTATTATCTAGTCCTCCGTGCTGCTTACAATTGCTCGTGTTGCTTTTCAATTTTCCATGTATCGCTGAATTAGTTTATGTCAACTGATTGCCGCCTTTTGAGGATTATCATTGACGTTTTGGAGATAGATTGTGCTATTTAGTCCATGATAAACTTTATTGAGATGACAAATGGTCATATTTACTCCATTACATTACTAAAGTTAGTTACCTATACAAGCAGCTGAGAAAAAGGAGGATAATAATTATCTTAGCACTTGTTCAAGGAGTTTTTTTTATTTGATAGATTTTATTTACATGGAAGCTGACTAAATTTTCAAATGTGTTGAATTAAGTTTTTATTTTATTTTTTCCATCTACAGATAGTGAGAAAAATACCAGGATAATAAAAACTGCAGCACCTGTTTCTGGAGCAATTCTTTTGATCACTTTAACTTTCTTGGCATGTTCAAAGGTAAAATAAAAGTTAATACTATAAACAAATGTTGCCTATTTGTCTTAGTTGAATATATTGCAGTATTTAAGCAGTCTATGTCCCTACCCAGGTATATGGAAGGCTGGTAAGAATAAAGGGTTGCCTGATGATCTGAGTTTAAGTACAGAAATTCCAAAGGACTTACATGTTCCTAGTAGATTTGGAGAAGGGAAGCCTGGTCATGGCCCAGAACTACCATTAATAAATTTCGAAAGCGTAGCAGTTTCCACCAACAATTTCTCAGATTCGAATAAGCTTGGCAAAGGCGGTTTTGGCATAGTTTACAAGGTAAAGACTGAATTAGACGATAATAGAAGACCAGATTTGGGACATAAATATTCTTTGTTGAATAAAATATGCATTTTAAATAATATACAATTAAAATATTAAATTCAAATATGAATACAATATATTATAAATAATATATATAAAAAAAATAATCATTTTAATTTAAAAATAAAATACTATAATATAGTAAATAAATATAATAATTATTATTTTATATAATACTATAATTTTGCAATATTACTACAAAATATATCACATTGTGGTATTATTTTATTACATAATAACAAATGTAATTTAATAATATATTATAATGTAAATACAAAATCATATTAAAATAATATATTATAACAATTTTATATTATAATCATTATTATATTAAAATATTAATATATTTCTTATGCTATATTATAATAATCTATTATGATATATTTTAATATTATTATAAGGTGATATTATTATATTATAATACTATTAGAATAATCTATAATACTGATTTTAAAAGATAAGATAGTTGAAGTATTGTGAAATATTTTATTGTTTTTATTTTAAAAGTATTTTCTTAGTTTAATTGTCTAAAAATTGTTAAATCTCATATACTTTAAAAACATATTTATTCAATAATAAATATTTTTTTTCTTAAGCTTACTTCTTAAACGATCTACCGATAATAGTTTTGGCCATTGCTTAAAAGGAAAACATTCAGTCCCATAAGCATCCAAGCTTAGCATAGCCTGTCTACTTATTTTACATGTGCCAAAATATAGGCATATAGTCTTGAATGAGATTGATATATATACTAATGTAATGTCACATTTCAATCTTTTATTTAAGGTGCTAGCAAGCAAGAATATTAGTTATTAATGACTCATTAAATATTATAAATTATTTAGTTTTATTTTTAAATTTATTTCTTTATTTACATTTGTCAATTTCTTTATTTACATTTGTCAATTTCTTTATTCTTGA
>UESW01004416.1:780216-820067 GCA_900491605.1 Calamus simplicifolius
TTTTTTTTTTTTTTTTGTGGTAACAATAAATTTTGGTTCTTGGGTCTATGGTCTAAGGGGGGTGCATCACTATGGGGCACCATGACGCTTGCGAGTGACATCCAACCGGCACGTTGAATCTGGGCCTTGTTGTCTGCCATGGTTCGGTACGTTGCATTGCATGATAATTTAGATGTCTCTAGATCATGGAAGATCTTGAGACTTACATCTATCATCTGAACGCTTTGGAATAAATCCATGAACAATTTCAATTACTTGATCTTCTTCTGTTCTTGGACTTCAATATCTGCCATATATTACATTTGTGCTACCGAGCAAATAACTTACACACTCATTTTATGGTGGGCTAGATATTATAACTATGGTATGTTTTAGTGTGATTGGAAAAATAAGAAACGGTTGGCTTTCCTGCTATATAGCAAGAATAGAAGTTTTTATTATTATTTTTTAATTTTTGGCGCACACGCGCTGCCGATTAATGTTATCGAAAACCTGAAGTCTTATTTTATGTCACATTCAGATGTACATCATCATTATTCGCATATAGAAATTGAAGCGTCAAAAATAGCATCTACAACCAAATGGAGTTGGTTTGTTTCGATTGGCTACCGAGCTTTTGCAAGGTAATTATGTTTGAAGTATGGTGCCAGCTTGACAAGTCACACAATTTAACTATCTTAAATTTTTTTAAATAAAATTTGTTGCCGCCGGGATCCGTCCTTCGACTCGGGCGCAGTCGATCTCCAGGGGTGGACCTACACATAAGTCCTCGCGCGAGAGGCGTTGGGGGTGGCCCTCCGCGGAAGACCCTCTGACGCTCAAGTCAGTGGGAGGAAATTGGCGATCAATCAGAAAATGGAGAGGTGGATCTCTCCGGGGAGTCTCTCTGGGGGCGGCCGATCGGAAGCTCTAGAGGGTGAGAGCACCGACGAGCAGCTGGCGAGAGCGGAGAGTGAGAGTGAGGTTGTGAGCGCGCGTACCTGAGGAAATCTGGGAGTGTCATATTTATAGGCTATCACCTGGATCTTGAGCGCCTTCTGGAAGGTTCAAAGGTTGTTAGGATACGGAGATGGATCGAATCAGGCCATTGTGGGGCTGTTGGGATCCATATCTTGTCTGTTAGGGGATCGACAGCTAGGAAAGCTCCTTGATGGCTTGAGATCTGGTAGGTGTGTAGGTCTCAGGTAGCCGTGATAGGTTCTAGACCACTTCTCAACATGATTCCTTGCCTAGGATGTTGTTACGATAGGCCTAGGCTCTCCCGCGTCGGGTTCCGCGGAGGTGAGTATTGGATCATGGATTGCTCAGTGGATAGCTGAGCTATGGAAGCTCGGGGGAGCCGAGCTATGGAAGCTCGGGAGAGCCGAGCTATGGGAACTCGGGGGAGCCGGGCTATGGGAGCTTGGAGGAGCCAAGCTGTGGGAGCTCGGGGGAGACGAGCTATGGAGGCTCGGGAAAGCCGAGCTATGGGAGCTCGGAGGAGCCGAGCTGTGGGAGCTCGGGGGAGACGAGCTATAGAAGCTCGGGGAGCCGAGCTATGGAAGCTCGGGAGATCCGAGCTTATGGAAGCTCGGGGAAGAAGAGCTGCAGGGAGTTCGGGAGGACCGAGCTATGGGAAGCTCGGGAGCCGAGCTATGGAAGCTCGGGAGAGCTGAGCTATAGAAGCTCGGGGGAACAGAGCTATGGAAGCTCGGGAGAGCCGAGCTACGGAAGCTCGGGAGGGGCCGAGCTATGGTAGCTCGGGAGAGAAGAGCTGCAAGGAGCTCGGGAGAGCCGAGCTATGGAAGCTCGGGAGAGCCGAGCTATGGGAAGCTCGGGGATATCTTGGCGGGCAAAGGGATGGGTCGGTCTTAGCCTTCTCGCACGGATATTGATGCAATGACGATTTTACCCCCCAACACATGCCCTCCACTCCCTAGTTCGAAGCGTAGGTTCGGGCATAGGGAGTATAAGTCCAGGTAGCACGCTTTGGATGGGACGATCTGGTTTAGACAGCCCGTGCAATGATGTCCTAATTAATGCGGCAGGGCCATCATGCCTTCGTGGGTAAGGCTCCTCCATGAGCGACGGTTAGGGAAACTCCACGTAGGAAATCCTGATTAATGTGGCGTTTATCAAGGCGGTTCCGGATGCCTCGGGTGGAGCGCCTCACCTTCTTAAGATGGCTTCCTTAGGGGGGGAGCAAAGCGATAGCAGCGTAGTGTCTGTTTGAAATATTCTCTCATTCTGTTTTCTGGAGAGTCTCGTCTTTTGCGACGTTCACCGTTCCGCCTGGTGCTTTTTCCAGCTAGGATGACAATGAGTCCCGATGACGTAGCTACGGAGATCATTGCCGAGGATGTGGGGAGGATTCGCTAGAGGTATGGCATACCCCCAGATGTCGTTCTGCGAGTGCCGGAGACTAAACACAGGGTCTCGCGAGATCTGGAGCACGGGGTCTTCGTTTACGAAGACAGCTTGAAAGCAGGCTTCCGTTTTCCTCTCCACCCTTTGGTGAAGGAAATCATGACTCACTATAACATCTGTCCGGCGATGGTGGCCCCAAACAGCTGGCAGAGCATCATCGGATTTATCTCAATGTGCCACCAGATTCGGATCGTCGCCACTCTCCCTCTTTTCTGTGCATGTTATCATCTGATACCCGAGAGGAAATCGGAGTGGCCATACATCGGACCTCGGAGGTCCTTTAACACAATCATGGATAAGCCGTCTTCCATAAAGGGATGGAAGAGTAGGTTCGTCATCGCTGAGGGGAACATTGGTTCCGACTTTCCTCGGAGATGGAGAAATTTTGTCCGAGATGCGGAGACGCATCCGGCCTTGTCCGAGCAAGAGGAGAGAGATTTGGACGTCCTCCGTAACGGCCAGGTATTCTCGGGCCAATGACTTGCTATCGGAGGATGCCCTTTTTGCAGCCGGGCTTAGTCCTCTGGACCCGCAAGGTGAGTCCTCCCTTTTGTCTCTGTTATTGGTTGTCCAGGCGAACGCGTTTAGATTTAACTGTATACCCTCTGCTTTTGCAGCCAAGAGGTCGGCATGGTCGAGCCTTGCCAAGAGGAAGAGAGGTAAGAGCCCAGGGAGAGCGGCGTCGCGGAGGGAAGTGGGCCCGAAAAGAAGGCTCGCACTTCCGTAAGATGCTCGTCGGATGCCGGTGTGACCACGGAGGGAGCGCCGGAGGCGAGGGGGGATTTGAGGAGGACAGCTAGGATCCCTTGTCCCCCTGTAGTGGAGCTATCGGATAGTTCGGACGACATTCCATTGGCTCATCCGGGCGCATCCCCCTTAAAAGATGAACCGATGACGGATTCGACGGAGGTCGTCGCTTCCGGGGGCACTCCCCAACCACGGGTTTACTCCCACCCCCAGTAGGAGAGGGAGAGGGAGCAGCCGCAGTTGATGAGGTTCAGGGCGAGCTCCCTCTTGGGCCTTTTGCGGGAGAGTCTGGTGGTAGCGACGCTGGTTTGCCCGTGGCGGTTCAAGAAGAAGGCCGGACAGAGGCTCCGATAGAGCCTGCAGGGGAGGCGCAAGTGACGGTGACCGAAGGAGGCGGGTTGGAAGAGGGATCACAGCGAGATGAGAGTCCCGCAATGGAGACTCCTCCGAGAAGGGTTTTGGGGAGGCTGGCACTTGGGTTGGCCGAATTATCTAAGGAGGCTCAAGCAGAATTCTGATGGAAGAAGCTGGGAAGCTGAAGGCTTCTCAGTCGGAGGTCACTCGGGTTGGCTCCTCGGGTGGAGAAGGCCAGCCCAGTAGCTCGAACATAGGCGTTGAGGAAGCGTTTTCTGCTTTAATGAGGTCGGCCTTGTACCCGGGTGCGAATCCTTTGGCAGATAAGTTCGTGGATCTGGAGTTGGTTGATGCCGCGTTCAGGCAACAGGGAGTGGCCGAAAGTATCCATCTTCTCCCCGATATTGACAATACGACCCTCATGAGGATGACACGGGCCTATGCCTTGCGGGTGAGTTACCATTCCTGGGTAGTGGATACTTTTCGGTTGACTTGATTGTATATTCTTACTCTTTCTTCATCCTGTAGAGTGTTTTGCTTTCCCGGGCAATGTGCTGGCGTTTGAGTTTGGCAACGGGGGCCAACATTCAGGCCAGGAGAGACAACGCCGAACTCCGATCACGAGTAGAGGTGTCCGAGAAGTTCGAGGAACTTCTGGCCATTAGCAACAGAAGTTTGGCAGGGATGAAGGCATCGTACCAGGCTGCCCTAGCCGAAGCGTCCAAGCAAAAGCGTAAAGTGGAGGAGTTGCAGGGGCTCCTAGCAAAGAATGACGATGCGTGCCTGGAGCTGGCTTGAGTTAAGTCGAAGCATTCTGTGGAAGTGGCGGCGATGCAGCGGGAACATAATGAGAGTTTGGGCCGACTGGGGAAGGAGGCTGCCGACGAGAAAAAGCGCTGGCCAGAATGCTCAGTGAAGTAGAGGAGAAGCTGCAGCGGCGCGATGGCGAAGTCGCTGACTTGAGAGTCAGCGCTAAATGGCACGAAGGGATGATAGCTCGGCTGAGCAACGAGCTATCCCAAGCCCGGGGAGAGGTCGAAGCCAAGCAGTCGAGGATTAACACTCTTCAGCAGAGGGTCGAGTTGGTTGGAGCTGATAGAACAAGGGCCAGGGGTGAGGCCGAGGAGCTGACCAAAAGGTTGGCCAGACAAGAGGAGGAGTACAACCTTATTCCCCCCATCTTTCTTAGCTTCTTTTGTTGGTTCCTCATGGTGCTGACTGATTTCGGTTTCACAGGTGGCAAAGTTAGGGCTAGATAACCGGGCCTTGCAAGGTGAGCTCACGTCTAGCCGGAGTAGGAGTTCAGAACTCGAGGCGCGGGCCGGCGAGTTCGAGGAGCAAACTGTTATTCTGCGGGCTCAAGTCGCGGAGGCTGAGAGGCAAGTTGCCGAGGCTAAGGTGCAACTCGCTATGCTCAAGGGCGAGCAGGACGTAATTGGAGCTGACGCCTTCCAATTGGAGTGGAAGAGTGCAAGGACAAGATATCCAGTGAGCACCCGGAATGGGATCTCTCTTTCCTTGATGCCGAAGCTCTTGACGTCGGCGACTCTGGGGTGAAGAGGAGGATGAATACATCGACGCCTCCGATACTGATCCTGGTGACGTCCCAGGTCACAGCGAGGCGCAGCTTCTGGAGGGCATTCGCAGACCGTCGCCAAGGAGGCGAAGATACTCGAGAAGGGCGAATCAAGTCTTGCCCCTATAGATGTAACTGGGGGTTCCCCTGGAACTGGCGTGGTTCCCGATCTTTAGAAATTAATTCTAAGTTTTGCCTTCTGGGCTGTAGCTCTGCCTGACGTCTTTTAATGAATGAACTTTCTACTTCTATTTGAGTGTCTTTTTCTTGGACGGTCCTTCGCTCCAAATTTTGCTTTAATCGCGAGTGACTTATGGCTTGTTGACGCTATTTGATCATCTTTATCTCATGATCGAGGGAATGCATTGGCTTGGCCCAAGGCGGGTGATAGCCTTGACTGGCGAACCAATAGACGATCCAGTTCGGTTTGTGTCTAATTAAAACTTGAGAAATGAGGCCAGTCGGTTAAGACCGACGGACAGGGTAGGTCGGCTTGGGCTGACAGATGAAATAGATCGGCTAGGGCCGACGGCAAAGTAGGTCGGCTAGGGCCGACGACAAAGTAGGTCGGCTAGGGCCGACGAGCAAAGTGGGTCGGCTAGGGCCGACGGTAAAGTAGGTCAGCTAGGGCCGACGAGCAAAGTAGGTCGGCTAGGGCCGATGAGCTAAGTGGATCGGCTAGGGCCGATGACAAAGTAGGTCGGCTAGGGCCGACAGCAAAGTAGGTCAGCTAGGGCCGACGAGCAAAGTAGGTCGGCTAGGGCCGACATATGAGGGTGGTTGCCGAAGTATTTTTCGCTTCCTTTGGTCACTTCCTTTTTCGTTGAATGAAAGAATGGTTTGTGTAGCCTTCGCGCTCATTTTTGTTTTGAGACGCTCAATTTTGTCGCACAAGTTCTTCGAGCGATTAACTTCATTGGGGAGCCATCGACGAACAATCGGTTTTTGTGCTTTTTGCTGTCCTACCAGCGCCCTGCCGTTCTGCAGGTAAACCAGTTTTTATTTCACCAAAATTGATGATACGGCACTGTAGGGAACACAAATTGTCGTACGGTGCACGCACCCGTTTACCATTGGAGGATATTACTTTCGTAGGACGATCTCCTAAACCTGCCAATCTCCGTAATGTCAGTGGGCAATTCTCTGCGTTTAATGATCGTGATTCGGGATCAAGAGGAAATCTTTGCATGCGTCACAGTTTAGGTGGTGGGCTTGGCGTGCAATGGGGCGTTGCTTTCCTCCTGGGAGGCCACGTGGAGGCATGGCCCAGATGTTTGAATCTCGGGGCTTATGGCCTTGGTAATTGTTCCCGGTTCATTTTTGCCTATAAAAAGGGGGAAGAGGGGTCGTGTTAAGTCATCCCCAAAGTTTCTTTCCCATTAGAGTTTCCCCCATGCTCATTTCTTTGACGCTGCGAGTGGGAGGATCGAGCTCTCCTCTCGTAAGCCCTTTGCCTCCGGATAGTTGGGGCAACGAAGGAGCCGCTGGAGAGTGGTTCGCCCTTAGGGGCGAGTCCCGGAGATCATATGGAGAGCGCACAGGGAGGGCACAGAGATCACACGGAGAGCGCACATATGCGCTTCCAGTGTGATCTTTGTGGTTCCCCTTTGGGGAGGTACGGTAGGAAGTGTACGCGGGCTCCCCATGGTTTGAGTGAATTTTGCCTCCTCCCCGATTTGGATTCCTGGGCTCGCCCGCCTAGGGAATCTTTCGCCACATGGGGCGGGGGAGGTGGTGTGCCGCCTGCAGGCACCTTGTCCTTGAGCCTTGGCAAGGTAGGGCGGTGCACACTCGGTTTGGGAGAGCGTTCCAACGCCAGGGTCCGCGGGCTTCCTACCTACTCGCCGGGGGGCCTTTCGGTTGGGTGGTTTGGGGCAGTATCCTATCCAACCTTTCCGATCGCCCTGATATCTCGGTTGGGTCACCGAGATATCATTATTAACCGAAGCTGGCCGCAACTATTGGTCCATGTCTCCCGCCCATTATCGGCGCGAGCTGACTGTTTGTGGTTTATCCAGCTCGTCGGTCAGGACGCCGGAGCATCATAGTCGCCCAGGTCTGCTTTGGAGCAGTTGCCCGAGTTTTGTACTTGTCTTTATTTTATGCATTTCAATGCTCTTGTAACGCCTCTCAGGCATTTGTAATTGGTTTTGATGGCAATGAAATAAAGAGAGTTCTGTTCTGTTTCTCAATCTTCATTTCTCCTGTGCCAATTTGTTGTTGCTGGACATGGGGTACGTGGCATTCGGTTTTAGGTGAGGATCTCGCGCCATCCGAACTAGTCAGGGCTTGCAAGCTGCCCTGGTCCAAATGGAGGATTAGAGATTGTTCGGTGGTAGAATACGCTCCTTATCTTGGTCAGAAGCTCGGAGTTTTATGCCTTGTCCCCATTGTAAACCGAACGTTTATGGCTCGGCCTCGCCGAGGTTCGGAGAATTCATCGCTCAGGCTAGCCGAGGTTCGGAGGATTTGTTACTTGGCCTTGCCAAGGTTCGAAGAAGTTGTTGCTCGGCCCTGCCGAGGTTCGGAGAATTTGTTGCTCGGCCCAGCTGAGGTTCGAAGAATTTATTGCTCGGCCCGACCGAGGTTCGGAGATTTGCTGCTCGGCCCTGCCGAGGTTCGGAGAAGAGACTTAGTTGTCACTATAAGTTGAAATGTTAGGTCCCCGCGGTGTTTGGTGAGGGGCATCAGGGTGGAATGGGCAGTATATGGCCACGCTCTTCATTCATGATGGTGCCCCTCCCGAGGGGACGAATTACTGCCAGGCACTGGAATTCTTTCCTCTTTACGTTTCTCGAAAGGCGGCCAGCTTAAATGAGCTTGGGGAAGTGTTGGGAGCATTCATTACAGGGGGCCGACAGATCGGGAGATACTCTATTCAGGGGGGTTCCCGAACAGTCCATCGACATTTACCGATCTTGCTCGGGATAGGGCGTGGCCCTTTGGATTCCGTAGGCGCTAGTTAAAGCGGCGACACGTGGCGAATTCTCACAGGTCTGTATTTATAGCCTGACTGATCGAGATACTCGCCTGAAGAGTATAAATACCGATGAGCGGGTGCTGGTGCTTACCATCCTTTCGGTTCAGTCTTTAAACAACTTTCAACATGGCTTTTCAAGGTGGAGAGCAATCACCTGGCAGACTAGGCGTGGTGATCAATAGTCCGAGGCGTTCAGAGGGGAATCGCTCCACCATTACAGTTGATGGCCAAGCCTTGGCGATAGCCTTCGCAAGCCACGAATGGCTTGAGAAGGTTGTCGAGGAGTATGTTGTTGTCTCTACAAGGGAGGTCACGACCCTTCGCCGGGTGGTGGACCGGCAGAGGGAGGAGATAGCGTCCCTCCACCGACGAGTCGCCGAGCTGTCCCGGCGCCCGGAGGACTTGTCAACTCCCGGGGAAGATAGTGAGCCTTAGTGAGGGCTCTTTTTACCTCACCGTTGTTGTTTTCTTCTTTTTCAATCAATGAATATGAAGATTTTGCATATGGTGCATCTTATTGTTTCCAAAGCATTTGCCAATGTTGATTGGGATTTATCAGCCGCCTGAGTTCGAGCCAAGTTTTAGGAGACCACGGTCGGGTTTAGTTAGGGCACGTAAGCCACCCGAATCCAAACATAGTTTAGAAGGATGTTTAGGTTGGTCAGGGCTTGTAAGTTGCCCGAATCCAAACATAGTTTTAGAAGGATGTTTAGGTTGGTCGGGGCTTGTAAGCTGCCCGAATCCAAACATAGTTTAGAAGGATGTTTAGGTTCGTCGGGGCTTGTAAGCTGCCCGAATCCAAACATAGTTTTGGGGGGTCGCTAGTCTCTGTTCGGACCAGTGGCGGACCTAGGCGGTCCTTAGAAGGAGATCCTTTACTTCTTCCGGAGTATCAGGAGTCACTCGGCTTCAAACGATGCCTTGGGGTGCGGCTAGAGCGTGAAGGATTTGCTCGTTTGGTCGAGGATTCGAGCGTCGGGCGTGGTAAGGGCGCATGAATGTCGCTCGGTTTGGCCCGAGGAATTTGATAGTTAAAGTCGTTCTTCAGCTTCGGCCGAGATTTCTAGTAGCAGAACATACCCCTTAACTTCGGCCAAGGTTCGTGCACTCCGGTTTTGGCTGGGGCTTTAGAGATTGTGGTCCTGTCTAGGTTCGGGGATTTTGTCGTTCGGTCCTGCCGAAGTTCAGAGATTAGTTGTTCGGCCCGGTCGAGGGTCAGAGATTTTTACTTGGCCCTGCCAAGGTTCGTAGAATTTTTTACTTGGCCCTACCAAGGTTCGGAGAATTTGTTGCTCGGCCCAGCCGAGGTTCGGAGAATTTGTTGCTCGGCCCAGCCGAGGTTCGGAGAATTTTTACTTGGCCCTGCCGAGGTTCGGAGAATTTGTTGCTCGGCCCAGCCGAGGTTCGGAGAATTTTTGCTTGGCCCTGCCAAGGTTCGGAGAATTTGTTGCTCGGCCCAGCCGAGGTTCGGAGAATTTTTACTTGGCCCTGCCAAGGTTCGGAGAATTTGTTGCTCGGCCCAGCCGAGGTTCGGAGAATTTATTGCTCGGCCCAGCCGAGGTTCGGAGAATTTTTACTTGGCCCTGCCAAGGTTCGGAGAATTTGTTGCTCGGCCCAGCCGAGGTTCGGAGAATTTTTACTTGGCCCTGCCAAGGTTCGGAGAATTTGTTGCTCGGCCCAGCCGAGGTTCGGAGAATTTTTACTTGGCCCTGCCAAGGTTCGAGAATTTGTTGCTCGGCCCAGCCGAGGTTCGGAGAATTTTACTTGGCCCTGCCAAGGTTCGGAGAATTTGTTGCTCGGCCCAGCCGAGGTTCGGAGAATTTTTACTTGGCCCTGCCAAGGTTCGGAGAATTTGTTGCTCGGCCAGCCGAGGTTCGAGAATTTTTACTTGGCCCTGCCAAGGTTCGAGAATTTGTTGCTTAGCCGAGGTTCAGAGAATTCCTGTTCAGATAGGTAGCTCGGTCGTGCCGAGGATTAGTAAGCAGCATCTGTTTCTTTTCGCAATCTTTGGCAATGTAATGCATAATGATTTACGTTGCAAATTACGAAAACACGTGTCGACAGGAACGTATAATGAGGCATAAAAATGGACTTATAGAGGACATACCCTATTGATAATACTTACGGAGATTGTCCGAGTTCCATGTCCGGGGATGGATTTCCGTTTAAATCTTGCAGCTTGTAGGTTCCCGGTCCAATGATCTCCGCTACTTGGTATGGGCCTTCCCAGTTTGGTGCCAGCTTTCCTTGTTCCAGCGGTTTGGAAACAGAGGCCTTCCGGAGAACAAGGTCGCCAGGCAGGAAGGCTTTCCCTTTGACTCTGGAGGCGTGGTAGCGGGCCACTCTTTGTTGATAAGCAGCCACTCTGATCCGGGCCTTCTCTCTGATCTCCTCTATCAGGTCGAGGTTGGTGCGGAGCTGTTCGTTGCTAGCTTCCTCTGAGTAGCTTTCCACCCGCAACGATGGGAGGCCTATTTCCAAGGGATAACGGCTTCGTGCCGAAAGCCATCCGGAATGGGGTTTCACCTGTCGGGATTCTCGGGGTGGTGCGGTAGGCCCATAGAACATGATGCAGCTCCTCCGCCCACCTGCCTTGGGCTCTGGAAAGGCGAGCTTTGATCCCTGAAGGAGGGTCCTGTTGGTCACCTCAGCTGCTCCGTTGGCTTGCGGGTGCCCGACCGAGGTGAGGTGGTGACGGATTCCGTGCTCTTCACAGAACTGGTGGAATTTTGAGTTGTCGAATTGCTTACCGTTGTCGGTGATTATGGTATGCGGGAGGCCGAATCGGCAGATGATGGACCTCCATACAAAATCTCTGGCCCGTGCTTCGGTTATCTGTGCAACCGCCTCCGCCTCGACCCATTTAGTGAAGTAGTCGATGGCGACAAATAGGAATTTCCGCTGCCCCGTGGCAAGCGGGAATGGGCCGAGGATGTCCATCCCCCATTTGGTGAAGGGCCAAGCGGAGGATATGGGAGCTAGGTCGGAGGGGAGTCTTTGGATGCTTGAGTGCCTCTGGCATGGGTCGCAGGCTCGGACCAGATCGTCTGCATCCTTCTGCATAGTCGGCCAGTAATAGCCTTGTCGCAGCACCTTGTGGCATAGGGACCGGCTTCCCAGATGGTTGCCGCAAATCCCTTCATGTACTTCGCGCAGAGCATAATCTGCTTCGGACGGGCGAAGGCATCTGAGCAGTGGCATGGAGAAGGACCGCTTGTAAAGCTGGTCGTCGATCAACACGTAGTGGGTGGCCTGTAGCTTCAGCTTTCTAGCCTCTCTCCGGTCGGATGGAAGCGACCCTTCTTTGAGATATTTAAGAATAGGATCGAACCATGATGGTTCAGCTTCAACTTGCATTATTCGGTCGGCTTCCGTGATGCTGGGCTTTTCTAGGGTCTCCAGGTGGAACTTTTGTTCGGCGTCCATTGATTCCGCGGTCGCCAATCGGGAGAGTAGGTCGGCGCGGGCATTCTCGGATCTGGGAATCTGAATGATTTCAAATTCGGTAAAATGGGGAAGCAGGCTCCGCACCTCTTGAAGATATCGAACCATGTTCGGCTCCCGAGCTTCAAACTCTCCTCGTACATGACCGGCCACCAGCTGAGAGTCGGTGAAGGCATTAAGCTTCTCCACCTTCAGATTGCGGGCGATTCGGAGGCCGGCTAACAGGGCTTCGTACTCGGCTTCGTTGTTGGAGGCCGGGAAAGAGAACCGGATGCCATATTCAAAGGTTACCCCCTCCGGACTGGTGAGGACCAGGCCCGCACGGAGCGATGGGCATTAGATGACCCGTCGACATGGAGGAGCCACCGGGCCCCAGATTTTGGTTCTTCGGGGAGTCTGGGGTAGAACCGTCCTCCGGGATGGTACACTCGAGGAGGAAGTCGGCCAGCACCTGAGCTTTGATGGCTGGGCGAGGCTGAAAGTGTATATCATGCTCGCTCAACTCGACGGCCCACTTGGTCATTCTTCCGACGTCTCGGGATGGTAGACTAACGCCTTGATGGGTTCATCGGTCAGGACCGTTACAGAATGTGCTTGGAAGTACGGCGCAGCTTCCGAACTGAGGTGATTAAGGCCAACACCATCTTCTCAATTCTGCTATATCTTGTCTCCGCATCGCGGAGTAGCCTGCTGACATAGTAGATCGGCTTCTGGACTTTGCCTTCTTCCCTGACCAGCACCGAACAGACGGCACCCTCTGAAACAGCCAGGTACAAGAATAGGTCTCGCCCGGGGCCGGACTGCTGAGAAGTGGGGGCGAGCCGAGGTATTTCTTGAGATCTTGAAATGATTTTTGACATTCAGGAGTCCACTGGAAGTTTTTAGCCGACCGGAGGGTTTTGAAGAAGGGGAGGTATCTCTCGGCCGATCGCGCCACAAAGCGGTTAAGAGCCGCTATCCTCCCGGTTAGGCACTGGACCTCCTTAACAGATGCCGGGCGCCATTTGTTGGAGAGCTTGAATCTTCTGGGGTTAGCTTCGATACCTCGCTGGGAGACCATGAAGCCGAGAAATTTTTCGGAGTTAACGCCGAAGGCGCATTTGGTCGGATTAAGTCTCATCCCATACTTGCGCAGCGTTGAAAAACTCTCTGAGAGGTCCTCGACATGTCGTGATGCTTCTTTAGTCTTGACCAGCATGTCGTCCACGTACACCTCCATATTCCGGCCGATTTGCTCCTTGAATATCTTGTTGACTAGCCTTTGGTAGGTGGCACCTGCATTCTTAAGACCAAAGGGCATAACACGGTAACAGTAAGTACCTCGGTCGGTTATGAAGGCAGTCTTCTCCTCATCCTCGTGGGCCATCCGGATCTGATTGTAGCCTGAATAGGCATCCATGAATGACAGCATCTGGTGACCTGAGGTGGCATCCACGAGCTGGTCGATCCGAGGAAGAGGGAAGTTGTCCTTGGGCACGCTTTGTTGAGGTCGGTGAAGTCGATGCAGATCCTCCACTTGCCATTCGACTTCTTCACCATGACGACGTTTGATAGCCAGCTTGGATAATTTACCTCCCGGACAAATTTTCCTTGATGAGTTTGTCTACCTCCTCTTCAATGGCCTTTTGTCGTTCCAGGGCGAAGCTCCTCTTCTTCTGCTTGACGGGCCTGTGCATCTCGTCCACGTTGAGACGATGGACGAGTACCTCGGGGCTGATCCCTGGCATGTCGGAGGCGGACCAGGCGAAGATATCAACGTTGCTTCGGAGAAACCCAATCAATCTGTGCCGAGGTTCGCCCTTGAGCAGTGACCCAATTTTTATGGTTCGGTCAGGACGAGCCTCATCCAATGGCACCTCCTCCAGCTCCTCTACCGGTTCTCCTCGCTGTTCGGCGAAGTCTTCTCGAGCATCTAGCCCATCGACTTCCGTCATTCTAGACTGAAGGCTTGTAACGAAGCACTGTCGAGCCATGGCTTGACTTCCTCGAACAACTCCAACTCCTTGCTTGGTGGGGAATTTCATGGATAAATGCGGGATGGAGACAACTGCCTTGAGGGACATTAGGCCGGGCCTGCCGAATATCGCGTTGTATGGGGATCTGAGTTTGGTCACAAGGAAGTCCGTGCGGACAGTGGCCACAAGGGGCCAAGCTCCTGCGCGGACCGTCAAGGTGACAACCCCTTTCGGGATGACAATGTCGCCTGTGAATCCCATCAGGGTGGAATCCACGGCTCGAAGGTTCTCCATGAGTAGTTTCATCTTGGCAAACACATCGAGATACAGAACGTTCACCGAACTTCCACTATCAACAAGGATTCGGCTTACATCATAGTTATTTAAATTGAGGGATACAACTAATGCATCATCGTGGGGGAACTGTATCCCTTGGAGATCATTGTCGGAGAAAGAGAGCTCGCCCGTCCGTGGCTTCTTTGGCGCTGATCCCGCACTATCATCCCTGGGGCTCGAGCCGCCGGCCTCTTCGATCATGTTGATGCGGCCGATCATGGGCGATTTGGTGGAGGAGGAGGTTGTTGAGGCTCGGGCTGGCGGTCACCTCCTTGTCCTGGCTCGGGCGCCCTCCTGAACTGATTCAGCCTCCCCCGCTGGATCAGTCTCTCGATCTCATTTTTCAGCTGCCAGCATTCTTCAGTGTCGTGGCCATGCTCCCTGTGGTAGCGACAGTACTTGGTGGGATCTCTTCGGGTCGGGTTCCCTCGGAGAGGAACTGGCTGGGGAGCTGGCGCTCTATTTCCATGAGGATTTGCACCCAGGGCACGGTTAGCAGAGTGTAGTGATCGAATCGCCTGGGAGGGCTCCGGAGCGATTCCTTGGCGGCAGCGGGGGAACTCTTTGTCGGCGAGGTGGACTTGGCCGACGGGCGGGATGGTGCCTGTCGGGACCTTTGGGCTCCTTCTTCTTTGCCTGCTCGGCGCGGGCAACTCTCCGCGATTCTTCGACCCTAGCGTATTTGTCCGCTAGGGCCATCATATCAGAGAGGCTAGGGGGGTAGCTGACTTCCATAGCCAGGTAGAAGTCGCTTTCCTTTGAGACTCCCCCCGTCAGGGCGGACATAGCCACCTCATGATTAAGGTGGTCCACCTCTAACATGGCCTTATTAAAACGGCCAAGATAATTTCTCAAGGACTCCCCCTCTCTCTGCTTAACTTCGGAGAGGGAGTCAGATCTTCGTCGGAGGCGGCGGCTGCTGACGAACTGGCCAATAAAAAGATGGCTCAGCTCATCAAATGAATCGATGGAACCTGGCTTTAAGGCATTGAACCAGGTTTGGGCAGATCCTCTGAGGGTGGAGGGGAAAGCGCGGCAGAGGACCGCGTCGGATGCTCCGTGGAACATCATTATTGACCGAAAGCTGCTAAGATGGTCGTCCGGGTCAGAAGAGCCGTGGTAGGGTTCGACGGCTGGTAGCTTGACATGGGAGGGGATCACTTCCTCCATAATCCCCTTAGAGAAAGGGATGCCCTGCTCCGCTTTGGGTTGGGGCGGATGGGCCTGCTTGGCAGCGTCCAGCTCCTGACGCATCTCCTGGATCTGCCGACGGATCTCCTCTTCAGCGGTCAAAGGAGGAGCTGGGCGTGAGGATCGCAAGGACGGCATCGAATCATGGTGGGAGGTCATAGGGGAGAGGGATCGGGCTCGCCGAGATCTGGGAGGATCTCTACCGTAACCGCCTCGCGGGGCTGGTTTGTCCCCTCTGGGTTGATGTGGGGGGTCCGCGGATTCATGCGGACTGGAGGAGGAAGTTGCCGATGAAGAAGGAATCGCAGCCTCCTTATGAAGGTGCGGAGCGGGAGGAGCCGTAAGGCGCTCCTGGACCAGGTGAGTCAGGGCCTGGACTTGCTGGACCAGCGAGGCGAACTGGTCCTGGGTCACCAAGATGGCAGGCGGTGATGGGGTTTCGATTGGTGGAGGCTGCGGCGCTACATCGCTCACTGGATCAGGCCTCTGGGAAGCGGCCTGATCTTGGGCTTCAGAGGTTGCCCTTCTCCAATTGGCCATTAGAGAGGTTCTACTCCGGACTGAGATCCTTATCTCCTTTCTTCAAGTTTTAATGGGACTTGAGGCCCTTCCTCTAGCGCCAATCTGTTGCCGCCGGGATCCATCCTCCGACTCGGGCGTAGTCGATCTCCAGGGGTGGACCTGCACACAAGTCCTCACACGAGAGGCGTTGGGGGTGGCCCTCCATGGAAGACCCTCGACGCTCAAGTCAGTGGGAGGAAATCGGCGATCAATCAGAAAATGGGGAGGTGGATCTCTCCGGGGAGTCTCTCTGGGGGCGGCCGATCAGAAGCTCTAGAGGGTGAGAGCACCGACGAGCAGCTGGCGAGAGCGAGGAGAGTGAGAGTGAGGTGTGAGCGCGCGTACCTAGGGAATCTAGGAGTGTCATATTTATAGGCTGTCACCTGGATCTTGAGCACCTTCTGGAAGGTTCAAAGGTTGTTAGGATACGGAGATGGATCGAATCAGGCCGTTGTGGGGCTGTTGGGATCCTTATCTTGTCTGTTAGGGGATCGACGGCTAGGAGAGCTCCTTGATGGCTTGAGATCTGGTAGGTGTGTAGGTCTCAGGTAGCCGTGATAGGTTCTAGACCACTTCTCAACATGATTCCTTGCCTAGGATGTTGTTACGATAGGCCTAGGCTCTCCCGCGTTGGGTTCCGCGGAGGTGAGTATTGGATCGTGGATTGCTCAGTGGATAGCTGAGCTATGGAAGCTCGGGGGAGCCGAGCTATGGAAGCTCGGGAGAGCCGAGCTATGGGAGCTCAGGGGAGCCGGGCTATGGGAGCTCGGAGGAGCCGAGCTATGGGAGCTCAGGGAGACGAGCTATGGAGGCTCGGGAGAGTCGAGCTATGGGAGCTCGGAGGAGCCGAGCTGTGGGAGCTCGGGGGAGACGAGCTATGGAAGCTCGGGAGATCCGAGCTTATGGAAGCTCGGGGAAGAAGAGCTGCAGGGAGTTCGGGAGGACCGAGCTATGGGAAGCTCGGGAGAGGCGAGCTATGGAAGCTCGGGAGAGCCGAGCTACGGAAGCTCGGGAGGGGCCGAGCTATGGTAGCTCGGGAGAGAAGAGCTGCAAGGAGCTCGGGAGAGCCGAGCTATGGAAGCTCGGGGGAGCCGAGCTATGGGAAGCTCGGAGATATCTTGGCGGGCGAAGGGATGGGGTCGGTCTTAGCCTTCTCGCATGGATATTGATGCAATGACGATTTTACCCCCCCACAAAATTATTCATATATATCGTGGTATTTTGGTTTTCTCAAACATTTTATTCCATTTTATTATTATTTTAATAATAACATCATATGCATACATGTACATACATATATACAATTTCTGATTGCTAAGCATGGCCGTTAGGATAAAATTTATGTTTCCATTGCACTATTTCATATTTAAAAAAAATACTTTTTCTACCATAGATTTAAATAAATCATTTCATATTTAAAAAATAAATTTTATAAACAAAAAAAATATTGATTCAAACTAAGTCTTAGAAATATTTAAAAGACTTGCATTAATTTATGCTTCCTAACATATATGGTGCTGCCAATGCTGGAAGTGCTTTGAGTTTCATAAACACGTTAGCAACATGATGTCTAATACTTGCATAATTGTTCATTATACTGCACAAATATTGATTTCTAAAATATGGGCCGGGGTAGGAAGTACTGGAGGAATTTCTTCAAGGCTGACCTTAGGAGGGTCAATAAATTGAAAAAGTCTTGTTGCATTGCGCGCAATAATTGATGCACGATGCATGCTCATGCACATCAAAAGCAAAAAAAAAAAAAAATTATTATTATTTTTGAGACACAAGCAAGCATGTGTCACATATTAATTATCATGTATGATGCTTTATTCTACACCATGCGCAATGAAGCAAGATTTTTTTCAATAAATTTTAGAGGCGAAAGAAGGACTACTTTTTAGAACTTTTACTTTAGGGCCTTGAATGGTCCGTGGGTAGCCCAAAGTCCATCATCATAAATTTTGTCCTGAGTTCTTAAGAATTCTCGCCAAGCCACCCGTAAAGTTTGGGCTCCGATTAGGACAGATACTAATATCCACCATCATAATCTACCGTGGCTATTTCCCAATAACTTGCCAAACATGACCTTAGGCACTCACCCAACCTCAATCCAGAGACTAGCCCGAAAACCTGATGTTAAAAATTTTAGGATCATCAATCTTTTAGGTAGTATTTGATAGCCCAAAAGCTATTCCTGGATAAATGTACGAGATAGCATTTATCCAGAGGATAGCTGAGGGAATAAGCATTTTTTTAAAATTACAAGTCTGCTATCAAGGGATAACTTTAGTTGTTCCTAGGTTCCTTAGGTAGTGTTTGATAGCTTTTTGGCTATCCCTAGATGTACAGGATAGTATCCAGGGGATAAGCATTTATTACCAGGGGAGTTAGTTCCTGAGGGGATTAAGCCACCTAATTTTCATGGTTAAATTAACCACTCCCTGCCATCCAAGGGATAACTATGATCAATGGGATAGTATCCCTTCTCTATCCCGTACACTTATCCATGGTATCAAACACTACCGTAGGGAATAAGTCCAGGGGATAACCCATGGTTAAACCTAGGTTATCCCCTCTGGTTAAACTTTTTCAGCACTATCCCCTGTAGCTATAACATTTGAGGATAAAGGAAGATATCCAGGGGATATCTCCCCTTATCCACCATATCAAACACACCCTTAGGTAGTGTTTGAAATAGAGGATAAGAGGGATATCCTCTGGATATCCCCTCTTATTCTCAAAAGCCATAACTATAAGGGATAGCAGGAATAAAGTTAACCAAAGGGATAATCCATGGTTAACCATGGTTAACCATGGGATATCCCCTCAATTTATTCCCTAGAGAATGCAGGAATAGCTGGTTATCCCTCCAAATAAGAGTAAAAAAAGGTTATCCATGGATTTATCTTTTTGCATTTGATATGATCAATGGGATAGCCAAGGGATATCCCTAGGGATAGCCAGGGGATAAACTCTATCTCGTACACTTATCCATGGATAATATTTTTTCTATCAAACACTACCTTAGGGAATAAGTTCAAGGGATAACCCACCTAATAAGTTTAAGGGATAACCCATGGTTAACCATGGGTTATCCCCTCTGGTTAAATTTTTTCAGACTTATCCCTTCTAGATATAGTATTTGGGAATAAGAAGGGATATCCAGGGGATATCCTTCGTTATCCCCCATATCAAACACTGCCTTAGAGTTGTTTCAAGGATGGACCTTGTGCAACAAGATTGTTTCATCTCTATAATGAGGGGAAAAAAAGTTCAATAAAGAAAATTTTATTCAATGGTAAATAAAATTCTATTCAATTGTACGGGCCATGGAAACTAGGCCCAGCCAATCTAAGTATGGGTTTGAAACTTTCGTCTCAAGCCCCCCATGGAATGTAGATGTCTAGGAGGCATTATCGTGCTTTTTAATTTTAAATATCGTGCTAATGCTAAAATCTTAAATCAATCCCAGAAATCATCTCTTCTTGAAATAAGGTGTTCAGTGGATTTTTATCCTTTTATTTTGAAGTAAATTTTATATTCTGATCTTTCTAGGTTGATTTGCGACTTATGATTGCCCAGTTATAAGTAGAAGAAGAAGATGACGGCACCTATCGGTGGAGGCCTTATAACAGTTTTTATTATTATTATAGAAATGAGGCTACAATTAGACCACATTCAGTGGGATTCCAAATGAACTTTTATTTTTTTTCCATTTTATTTCTAAAATTCAATCAAGTTACGGCGCCAGCCCTCTTCCATCTAACACCACATATGGGCGCAAAGAAATAGAAATTCATTTGGAAACCAACTTAATCATCTCTGCATTAAAAAAAAAACGTAGCCTCACCTCTCGATCTCCTCTGTCCACACTCTTGCTCTTTGCAAGATGGTATACTGAATATATTACACCAACTGAAGGGTGGATCGGTTGTAGAGATCCTACATAGAATAGAAAAGAATTAATACGGCAACAAGAGGTATCTTGACGTACGAAGAAGAAGAATCTCCGGCACTGTACGAGTCCCTATGCGGAAGAGGCTCTAGATTTCAATAAAGAATGATGAATTTGTGGAACCTAAGGCTGTGTTTGATATGATGGATAAAGGGATATTCTCTGAATATCCCCTTATTTTCAAATGCTATAGCTACAGGGGATAGTGCTGAAAAAGTTTAACCATAGGGGATAACCCATGTTTAAACATGAGTTATCTCCTGAACTTATTTCCTAGGAAACCCAGGAATAACTAAAATTATTCCTTGATGGCAGAGTGGTAATTTTAAAAAGGTGCTTATCCCTTCAGCTATCCTATTGGATAAATGCTATCATGTATATTTATCCAGGAGATAGCCCAAAAGCTATCAAACATAGCCTAAATGGATTAGAATCATTTTATTCAATTTTAAAAAAATCAAGGGTTAAGATTTCACATCAAGCAATCATATATTAAAATTTAAAATAAAAAAGCATCGTAACCTCAAAGCCCGGCTACCACGCTTCTTGATATATATATATATAAGGTAAAAAATGGAATAGTAGGATTTCAACTAAATGGATACGGTCAATTGAAAAGCCACCATAAATCACTTAGGTAGTGTTTGAAATACCTGAATATCCCCTCTTATCCCCAAAAGCCATAATTATAAGACTATGTTTGATATTGGGGATAAGGAAGGATATTCCCTAGATATCTCCTCTTATCCCCAAATGCTATAGCTAGAGAGGATAGTTCTGAAAAAGTTTAACCAGAGGGGATAACCCATGTTTAACCATGGATTATTCCCTGAACTTATTCCCTAGGGAACCCAGGAATAACTAAAGTTATCCCTTGATGGCAGAGTGGTAATTTTAAAAAGGTGCTTATTCTTCCAGCTATTTCCTGGATAAATGCTATCCTGTACATTTATCCAGGGATAGTCAAAAAGCTATCAAACACTGCCTAAGGGATAGCTGGGAATAAAGTTAACCAAAGGGATAATCTATGGTTAACCATGGGATATCCCCTTAATTTATTCCCTAGAAAATGCAGGAATAACTGGTTATCCCTCCAAATAAGAGTAAGAAAAGTTATCCTATGGATTTTTCTTTTTGCATTTGATATGATCAATGGGATAGCCAAGCGATATCCCTAGGGATAGCTAGGGGACAAACTCTATCTCGTACACTTAGGTAGTGTTTGAAATAAGGGATAAGAGGGGAATATCCCCTCTTATCCTCAAAGCCATAACTATAAGGTAGTGTTTGATAGCCCAAAAGCTATCCTTGGATAAATGTACGGGATAGCATTTATCCAAGGGATGGCCTTGGCCGACTCAGCGGGACAGGGGATGCCGGGGCCGAGTCGGGCCGGCCGGGGATGGCCTTGGCCGACTCGGCGGGACCGGAGACGCCGCGGCCGAGTCGGGCCGGCCTGGGATGGCCTTGGCCGACTCGGCGGAACCGGAGACGCCGGGCCGAGTCGGGCCGGCCTGGGATGGCCTTGGCCGACTCGGCGGGACCGAGACGCGCGGTCGAGTCAGGCCGGCCTGGGATGGCCTTGGCCGACTCGGCGGAACAGGAGACGCGGGGCCGAGTCGGGCCGGCCTGGGATGGCCTTGGTCGACTCGGCGGAACCGGAGACGCCGCGGCCGAGTCGGGCCGGCCTTGGCCGACTCGGCGGGATCGGAGACGTCGCGGCCGAGTCGGGCCGGCCTGGGATGGCCTTGGCCGACTCGGTGGAACTGGAGACGCCGGGGCCGTGTCGGGCCGGCCTGGGATGGCCTTGGCCGACTCGGCGGGACAAGAGACGCCGGGGCCGAGTCGGGCCGGCCTGGGATGGCCTTGGCCGACTCGGCGGGGCAGGAGACGCGGAGGAAGTGTCGGGGCTGAGCTGCTTAGAGAAGTAGGGGCCGGCTAGGAATCGGGGCCGTCTAGCTTGGAGAGGCCGGCCTTGGCGGGTGTCGGCCTTTGATGTGCCGGCCTTGGGGGCCGGCGCTGGAAACGACGCTGGAGGCCGAGGCTGGTGGCCGGCGCTGGAGCCCGTCGGCCTTGGCCAGCGCTGGAGGCTGGCGCTGGAGGACGACGCTGGAGGCCGAGGCTGGCGGCCGACGCTGGAGGCCGAGGCTGGCGGCCGGCGCTGGAGCCTGTCGGCCTTTGGCCAGCGCTGGAGGCTGGCGCTGGAGGCCAACGCTGGAGGCCGACGCTGGCGGCTGGCGCTGAGCCTGTCGGCCTTTGGGGCCGTCCAGAAATAAAAAATGTTACATTTTATGGGGTCAACCGACCCCATCAACTACCTTACTACTTTTAGACCAAATGAGAGGGTGCCGTAAATTTTACGAAATTGAAGATCAAAAGCTTGCAACCGTAGGATTAATCGGTTGCAAGTAATTCAAACAAAGGGCCTAGATATTAGTACAGTTTTAGATGTTGTCAGGCTCAAATTTTAGCTTGAATTTTCATATTTAAAATTAAAAAGCACCATGGTGCCTCCCTGAATCCTGATAATGTTTAGAAGATTGGACTTAGGATAGGAGTCAATCGATCTAAATTGGAGAGTCCATGCGGATCACGCAGCATCTATGGTATCGCCTAAAAATATTGATAGCCATGTAATTTTACAATAAACTACTTCTCAAAAAATCTTTAAGGCTCGTTTGGCTTGTTTTCTTATTGCACTATTGATTTTAATAGTGAATAAACATGTGCATGCCTGCAATCACATTAATGTTAAATTATTATGTATGACTTGGGTAATTTACAATCCATCATTTCTGCATTTTTTTTTCTTTTTTTTAAATGAGACTTCGAAAAATTGGCATGGCTATAGACATCATGGTTCGTTTCTAATATTAACATCCTACATCTTTTACAATTTCTAATATAAATAAAATTAATTTTTTACTAAGAGAGAGAACTGAAATGCACTCTCTAAAAGTAAGATATATTGATTGACTATCTTTATAAAGAATTGTTAGAATACAAAAGTCTATACACACAAAATGATTAATTTTCTCTCATGTCCTCCTTTGTTAGGAAAAAAAGAAATAATTTTTTAATTTTTTATTTTTAACTAATATTCATGATATTAGGGAGAAAAAGAAATAATATTTTATTTTTTCATTTTCAACTAATTTTTATGATCTTGTTTTATTCCTCCATGCTAGCAAAAGGCTTGTCTTATATATATATATATATATATATATATATATATATGTCTCCATAACAAATGGTCCATTTATTGATGAACAAATTATGCTGTTTAATTCATGTGATGGATTCACAAACTACTCCTTTGATCCATTTAGGACTTGTCAAAAACTTCATTTATAGACAGAAAACTCTTCCTAAAGGTCGTAACTAACATATACAGACTTTCTAAAGCTATCTTTCTTTTTTATATCCTCTTTCTCCTGTCCTTCTTTGATCCAAGCTTTTCAAGCTCTATGTCGTTTGAGAATACTACAAAGGTCTTGCTACCTTTTTGATTGTCTAGATTTGGGTCTGTGGGATACTTTGGCATTATACCCTCCCATGAAGCCTTAGGTAGTGTTTAATAGCTTTTTGGCTATCCCTGGATAAATGTATAGGATAGCATTTACCTAGGGGATAGCTGAGGGGATAAGCACCTTTTTAAAATTACCACTCTACCATCAAGGATAACTTTAGTTATTCCTGTGTTCCCTAGGGAATAAGTCCAGGGATAACCCATGGTTAAACATGGGTTATCCTCTCTGGTTAAACTTTTTAGAGATAACCCCTACAACTATAGCTTTTGGGGATAAGAGGGGATATCTGAGGAATATCTCCTCTTATCCCATGTATCAAACAGTGCCTTATAGTCTTTGTTAGCCAGTGGGATACTTGGGATTATATTCTATGCTGAAGCCTTGTTGTCTTTGTTAGCCAATCTTTCTTTTTGCTAAGGCAGGAAACCCCTCTTCTCTAGACTGTTGCTGAAAACCCTAAGTTATATATCTCATTGAGAGTTCTATCTTTTAGAAATTTTTACGTAAAATATATATGGCAAGGCATTGTAACAAGATGTCCCATGATTCAACCTGTTGAACCAATTATGGGATCCCATTTGAGTGCGTTCTCCCGTAAGCGAACCTTCCCTTGTGGCCAAATTATTACAGGGGCTTGGTTCCTACCACATTTAAAACTACATTCGAGTGAGTCAGCTTATTTTATGTTATCTAGTTAATATATTTCTTTATCGTTGCTCCTATAAATAACAGAAAAATCTTATCAGATAAAAGGATTGCAAAAATTCCGTATTCGGTTATGTAAATTGTGTTGGTTGCAGATAGTGGCTATCTAATTGATAAGACTGAGTCTAGAGTTATACTCTATATCCTTAAGATAATTTCGTTCCATAACGGTGCTTACGGTCAGTATGACGATTGTCTCCCAGGATACAATAGTCTTCTTTTGATAAAAGCAGCACTACAATTTATCAAAAATATCGAACCAAGAATGCTTCTCTCTTTTTAATGCACTATTCTATACTACCCTTAGAAGAGTATGCAAATGCCTAAGAGAAAAAAAGACTATGATTGATTCGGATTGAATCAGGAATGAATAAAATGCAATGGTATACCGTCCTATTTATAGCCTTTTAGATTTAATTTAATTAATCGGATTTGATCAAAGAATGCCTTTGATACACCGATTCATCCCGTGATCTAATGATCAGCCGATCAGATAAGCTAATCCCGTTTGATATGCCTTTTCACCATGGTGATCTGATGATCACGTTATCAGATTGGTGGTTGCTCAGCTTTGATACGTCTTTTCACGATCGGATGGTTGCCTTATCACCAACGATCATCAACGGCTTGATCGAACGGACGCCTTATCACCAACGGTCTAATCGATCAACAGTTGACCAGTCAACCGATCGATGTGTGTCGTTGGATCAATACTGCCTTGATCGCGATCGTAATTGATCACCGCATCTCAGTGTTCGATCTCGATCCTTCATTCGATCAATCAACGATTAGTCTGATCCTGATCCGATGATCAACGGTCAATTGATCTCAGTCCTTTATCTTAATCCTATCAGTCTCCACCGTTGGATCCTCACGATCAAGGAAAAATTTAAAAGTCCCTCAAGCTCCTCGTGTGTAAGTGCAAAGTGCACCTACAAAGCATTCATTATGCCCTTCGCACACGTGCATATGCGGTAGCATCGCCCTCAAGCTCTCCACTTATGGTGAGCCTAAGGAACTTAAGCTTCAAGGAAGAGGTTTCCATATAAGTGCACCTTCCTTTCTTGATTTTTTCGATGGGGAACTAAATATCCTCACAATTTCTCATTCACATACAAGGAAGAATTAATGGGCTTTCAAGGCCCATTAGAATATTCAGGTCTATTAGCCCATTTACCCAACAAATTATACATGCCAAGTCTCATATTATTATAACTAAAATAATTTTGATCTATGATATGTTTGACGAAAAATACAAATTTACATTTTGTTTTGCCAATATAGCCCAAAGCCAACCATTTATCATGTGAATCTTTTTTTTTGTTACAAGCGGGTGATCACACCACTCTGGCACGAGTCAAACCCATAAGATCAGAGAACAAAATTTGCTACAATATAATAAGGCAAGGGACACCATAGTGCCATTCCCACTAGCTAGGATGGCAAGCAACGGAAGAAGCAACCCAATCAGCTGTAGCATTGGCCTCCCGATAAACATGATGAATCATGAGGGCACAAGTAGCCTGAAGAGAGACTCTAATATCTCTGATAAGGGGGTTTAGAAGAGAATATGGATCCCCATCCCGACTAATCCACCTAATAATCGCAAGAGAGTCTCCCTCAATGATCAATCGCTGATAGCCCAAATGACGAACAACATAAGTAATGCCGGCCCATGCAGCCTGGAGCTCTGCCATAGGGACCGAAATGTCAATAGAGCTATGATCGCAAGCCGCAAGTAACTGACCGTCCACCCAATGAATAACAAACCCAGAACCAGCAGAACGATCGAAGACAGAACCATCAAAGTTTACTTTGACGTAACCTGGAGGTGGGGGCTCCCAAGAGACGAAGACCATAGATCGGTGCACTGCCGAAGTAGTAGGGGAGTCCCAGTGGCCAGACCCGTCAGTGTGAATGCCAAAATAATAGCGAGTATACTCTTTAGCATGAAAGAGAGCACAGCGGAGGATCACCTGAGGTGAGGCCTATTGGGAATTGTATCATAAAGCCAATCATTTGATGATTGTGCTGATGTAAATTGTATATAAATTGATATATTAATAAAAGTTATTTGGCAGTTTATTCATTACAAGAACATCTTCTTAAAACTCCTAATAGTAACAAAGCCCTCAGGATCTTCCTTCACGATAAAGGAGGATTTATCTTTGAAGGTCCTTAAAAAAGTTCGCGACCAAATGATATACTATGACAGGGTCATAGTACTATCAATTATAGGACGTTGTATATCATATTTGTTGGTTATCCTCTTAACCAAGGAGTGTAGAGACACTGGTATGATATACAGGTGAAAGTGTAGGAGTACATTTCACCGAACGTGACTCATTTCTGGATACTCTACTGTCAAAGTTAATCCGAGAAGATATAGGTATAAGTATCCTTCAGACCTAAAGATCACAACCAGTGGCTTACAAGAAACTCATTGTACTTAGGTGCCGGACCACCTGGATTTCTAATCCAGCTACGAAAGGTTACTGGGTGCAGTCAAGTACTTGTGGTAGTCAGTTGTGGATCAAGATGGAATTTGACCTATCCCGTTAAAAGGAGAAATGCTTGTGTTTCAATTTAGCAAGACCTTGGCCAAGGCACTTCATGTGAAAGTCACATGATCACTAAAATTGAAATCACTTTATGGATTTGCTGTTTAGAGTTGACAGGCTCTTAAGCCATCCTTAGCATTTGTGGTCAAGAGGATGAATTATACGGTAACTATTTCTTAGGGTTCTTGGAGTTTGCTCAGCAACTCTTCGACCTATCCGGACGTCGGGTTCCATTGCTAGATAGGAACATCGATTAGTATAGAAAATTGTTTCTATGCTACCGGCTTAGATTCGAACCTAGAGAGTCACACGCATAGAAGTTTTCTAGGATGATCTATTTGCTGATCAACGATTGAGAATCGTATATGATTTAATTAATCAATTTGATTGATTGAATTATCTCAATTGGATTAAGTACAAGTGAATAAGATTCAATTTGGTTTAAGTCTATTAGAAGGACTAATCAATTTTAAATATTGATTTAAAATTAGATTTGATTTGGATTTAAATAGATTCAGGATTAGCCAAATTTGATTTGGGCTAGGATCATGATCTATATTGGTTTAATCCAATAAATTCAAATTAGCTTAAAACCAAAAATCAAACCCCATGTGTGAAAAAAGTTTTTTCGCATGATGAGATAACTAAAATCTCATCTCATGAGAAATTAAATTCTCATGCAGAATTTAATTTATAACTTTTAGTCTTCTTCAAATGATTCCTAAGTTCAAGAAAAATAAATTTTGCTAAAAGGTGCCTCTTTGGAAGAGCACTCTATACAACTCTCCGTGCATTGACAAGTGTGTGAATTAATGTGCCTCTTTGGAAGAGCACTCCACACAACTCTTCATGCATTGACAAGTGTGTGAATTAATGTGCCTCTTTGAAGAGCACTCCACACAACTCTCCGTGCATTGACAAGCATGTAAATTAATGTGCCTCTTTGGAAGAGCACTCCACACAACTCTTCATGCATTGATAAGTGTGTGAATTTAATATGTCTCTTTGGTTTTCACAAAAATAGCGAATTCTAAATGTTAGAATTCAATAGGCTGGCTAATATGAAACTATAAATAGAGGACATCCCTCACCAGATAAAAAAAAAACACAAGATCAAAAGAGATTAAAAAATTCTAAACAGTTAGAACCAAGTGTTACAGTTCTAAGAGTTAGAATAGAAAATTCTGGTGTGATTTTAGTGTTAGCAAAAGCTTGGTGGATCTTGGAGAAAGATTCAAGTGGAAGAATTCAAGATCAGCAAAATTATTTTTCCACGAGCTAGCACTCCTGGGAATCCGATCATTCGGGGCTTCGCATGGATAATACTAGAGGTCGGACGATTGAACGGCTACAGAGCACAAAGGATTTACCTACTGTTCTTAAGGTGAGTGATTTGATCCTTAGATCTTAAGGCAGGCTTCAAGATGAGTAGTATGACTTCTCATCTTGAAGATTAAGATATGATCTTAATTATTTAATTTATATGCAATACTTAGATCAAACGATCTTATAATATAAGGCAAAGATATGATCTTGATGCATGTTAGAAAGATTAATATGTAATCTTTAAATTTCCGCATTGATAATTGTTATCAAATTTTAAAATATGCATGCCTCCGGGATTAACTCTCCCAACAAATGGTATCAGAGCAATGGTTTCTTATTGATCTAATTTATTGCATGTAAATTAATGTTCTTATTAATGTGTAATTATGGCTAAAACTAATCGCAAGGCTATATGGTCACAGATGGATTGAAAATCCAAATTACCCATTCAATGAGGTATTCTGTGACATATTATCGTGCTATTGTTTTATCATTGATGCTCAATCCAAAGATAATTTAAATTGAGCTAAGCATCAAAACATAGATTACACGCACTCTCAAAAGATATTTTATATTTGATACATATTGATGTTGTATAAAATGATATTTGCATGTTTAGTATAAAACATAGATATGATATATGATGACATGATGTCTATGTTATGAAACATAAATATTTATGAGAGTCTAATTTGAATGTCAAATATTAATTTATAATCTCTTTAGATATGATCTAAATATAGGAATTATGAGTAGTAACATAATACATGTGATGCTTGATTGAATATATGACATGTAAACATGAAATATATTTAATCTTTTGGGTTAGCTAAATCGGGTCCATAAAGGGTTAGACCCTAAGGTTTAAATCAACTGGACTAAAAGTATTTGAACAAATCTAATTAGATTAGGTTAAGAATGCTCTAAATCAAACAATAGTTGTAGTTGATCATGTCCTTCTCTTTGATTAAACCAAATGGAAGTAGATTAGGCTCTGTGGTTGAGCATGAATCTCTTAGATGGTCAAATCAGATTTGGTTAACCATATGATGTCAAGGTGAGTTGGCAAGTTGCTCTAGGATCAATGATCGAATGGTTTTTAATTGGAAGCTACTCGTATTGATGCGTCTTTAACGAGTTAATGGCATATCCCTCCCATCAATCTCACTCACCTGGTCAATGTGGTGAACCATTTATGATTCAGATCATTTACCTGATTCGGGTTGACCCATGCCTGTAAGAAATCAGTCTGATTGATTTAGGTGCCACTTAACCTGACTTAATCTTGTTTCATTATACCCATTTCATACATTCAGTGGAGAACTTGATTAGTCAATTTATCTTCAAATTATAAAATCCTCTAAAATTATTAGGTCCTTAAAATGAAATAGTTATATGATAACTAGATCATAGCCTCCCATTAAGATGGGTGATAATAAGTCCAATGTCTTGATAATTATTGGAGGCACTCCATGCCTCGTGCTTGTCAACCATCGAAATTATCATTCATTATATGATAAGTCAGCGTAACTATTAAATAGATAGTCAGGTGAGCCGAGCTTCACTCGGGCTTGGTTGTCGATTGATAGGTTACACTGATTATATCATTTAATGGTTGGACCTAACCAGAGCTTTCAGTGGAGGCACTCCATGCCTGCTGAAGAGGTACATGGGACAAAACTGAACACTAAGAATTATTTTGGAAAACAATTGGTTTTGAACCTACTCTTAGATGCATAGGGGTTGGCCAAGCTTAACTTGGGCCTATATGTAGTCTATGTATATCTTAGTGCCCGCTAAAGAATTAAGAATAATTCTTCGAATTGGGGTGTAGAGGCTGCCAATTTAAATAAAATAGTGGAAGAATCTTTAGACTAAAGTCCAAGTCTTTAGACTGAATTAATTTATATACTAATAAACTTTAGTTTTTCTTTATGCAGAAAATGGCCACTAATTTATCATTAAGGTCCCTATTGGATAGTGACAAGTTGAATGGTTTAAATTTCAATAGCTGGTTTAGAAAACTTAAGATCGTCCTTGAGCATGAGAGGATTCTGTATATTCTTAATAATCCTGCACCAAAGATACCTGATGTAAACAAACAAAGTTCTTAGAAAGACACTTATCAGAAGTGGCTCAATGATAGAACTAGCGTACGTTGCATCATGCTAGCAGCAATGAACGATGAATTCGGTCGCTGGTTCGAGAATGCTCAGCCAGAAGAAATCATTCAAGCGTTGAATGAATCTTTCGGCACACCTGATGACGTTGAAAGGCACAAGACTAGTTGTGCTATTTTTAATGCTCGATTGAGAGATGGATCCCCTATCACTGATCATGTATTGTACATGATCGAGAAGATAGAACTGCTAAGCAAGCTCAGCTTTCCCCTACATGAGCAGTTGGGAAAAGATGCGATCCTGAATTTCTTGCATCCATCCTTCCGACCTTTCCTTACTCATTTTCGAATGACAAAGCCTGCAGTCAACTACCACGGTTTGTTGGGGTGTTACAGAACTTTGAGAAGGATAACCAGCTCTCTAAGGGTTTGGTTAATGTGGTTGAAGGATCTAAGGTAGGGCGTCAACCTTTTGGGAAAGGGAAGAAGAAAAAGAATAAGAAAAAGGTGCAACATGCTAGGACATCTATAAGGGGTCAGATGCAGAAAAAGAAAGTTGATAAAAGTCAAGCTGAATGCTTTCATTGCAAGATGCAAGGGCACTGGAAGAGGAACTATCCTCTTTAATGAAAGAGGATCCAAGAAGAATAAGAATGAGCCAACTTTATGTTTGAAGAAGCAAGATGATTCAAGTGTCCTAGTTATTGTACTTTATGTTGATGATTTGTTGTTCACAAAAAACAACAAAAAAATTGACAGAAAAATTCAAGAAAGACATGATTCATAAGTGTGAAAACGGTGATATGATGTTGCTATATCATTTCTTAGCATAAAAAAATATCAAAATGAAGGGATATTTTATTTTTAAAAGAAGTATACAAAATATTTCTAAAAAAGTTGAGTATGTTTGGGTGCAAGCCTATTACAATGCCACTTGTTGTAATAAAAAATTAAAGAAAAGATATTGAGAAAAGAAAGTGGATGCAACTTTTATGGTTAAAAACTTGCTATATCTCACTGATATAAATCTTGACATAGTGTTTGCTATAAGTATGCTTTATAAATTCGTGCATAGTCCAAGCCACACAAACTTGGGAGTTGTAAAAAAGATGCTAAGATATCTACGAGGCACAATAGAATATGTAATTAGATTTGGTACAAATTTGATAGGGATTGGAGAGGTTGGGTATTGATAATATGAAAGCACTTGCTATATATTTTCCTTTGGTTGAGGTATATTTTCTTGGTATTCAAAGAAGTAATAGTTAGTTACTCAATCTTTAACTAGAGTACACTATAGCATCAATGGCAACTTTTTAAACTATTTGGTTATAAAAAATCCTCGACGAACTTAATGAGCAGTTACTTGAAGCTATTGAAATTTTTTATTGCTAGAAATCGAACATTACAATAACCAAGAATCTAGTTTCTCATGGCCATACAAGGCTTATTGCAATTAAATATCTTTATTAAATAAGCTATTGAAGAAGGAGAAATTTAATTCATTTTTGCAGGTCAAATAAATAATTGGTCGATATATTCACTAAAGTACTTTTAAAAGAGAAATTTAAGTATCTTAAAGAAGAATTGGGAGCTCAAGAATAGCACATAAGGGCAGAATACTGAGGTTAATTTGATTTACATATAATTCAAAAAAAACTATAACACTTTTTATTACTTAAAACAAATTTATGTATGGTTAAATAATGTAGCTCAAACTAAGTTATGTGGTTTGCATATTATATATGTATATTTATTATATGTCTTGCATGTTTTGCACATGTAAAGTTTAGAATTAAGTGAATCATGTATAAATAGTTGGATGAAAAAACTATCAAAGAGAAAGAAAAAAAATGTTATCCATGAAACCCACTTCTTCTCTCTTGTTTTCTATCCAAATTTAATTCAAATCAATTTCTAATATTTTTCCTTCATCCCAAGCTGAAATTATAGCCATCTTAAAGCCTAAGCAAAGGGCTAGCACACTCAAACCTCTCTTATTATTACTATTTCTCTTTCTTTTGGACATGGCCACCATGGCCATTTCCTTTCCTTCCCAAAACAAACTTTATTCCCCATTATCTCTTTAAATCCTTAGCCATCACTCAAAATCAAGTTGACCTTCCTCCCCCACCCTTTTCCTCTCCCTTCATCTCATTGTACAAGACATAGTATCAAAATCTAATGAGCATTAGCTCTGATACCAATTGTTGGCCCAGATGACAACCCAAGAGGGGGGGTGAATTGGTTCTTTAAAAAAAATTTAAACCTTTGAAATATTTGTTTGCTTAGTGTGAGTGAAAGTGAATGCAGATGCAAAAATAAAATACAATCAATAAGATAGAGATAGAGATAGAGATAAAGGAGACACGGCAAACACAAGATTTTATAGTGGTTCGGTGTATCCAACACCTACATCCACTCCCAAGATTCACTTGGGTCCACACTATAATCTTCCTTGATTACAGCCGAGTTGTTTTACAAGCTCACAACTCAAACTTGTTGTTTTCCCGGGATCACAACGAACCCAGCCGGTTTTCCGGGCTCACCAGCACAAAAACCCTAACACAAGCTATACCAAGCTTGTACCGAGGTAAGACTACCTCCACTAGTTCAATCCCCAGATTGAACTAGACACAAACAAAAGAAATATTATTTTTCAAGTACACAACTCCTCAATGAGCAAATAATCAAGTAAATGAACAAGGTTTAGAAAAGCCTGATTTGTAGTTGGTTGGCTTTTGAGCTTTTCTTCTTTTCTTCTTTTCTTCTTCTCCTTGCTAGATTGAATCAAGCCTCAGCTCCGATTCTTCACAGTTGAAGCAGTTGAGAAGGATTGAAAAGCAAGAAACTGATCCTCTTTCTCCAATTTGGGAAATCCATCAAAACTTTGATTTGAATGCCTTGGATTCCTCTTGAGCTTTTTGGAGTGGAGTGGATTTGAGCTAGAAGGTTTTTTTCTCTTGAGATTCAGGCTCTCTCTTTTTCAGATTTTTGAATTGGGATTTCTCTATTTTCATTTTTCTTCTTTGTTTTTCCCCTTTTTTTTTTGAATGATAGTCTTCCCTTTTTATAGATTCTTTCAATCATTTTTGGAAGAAAACTATTCGTTGAAGTGTACCTTGCAACAAAATATATCCATTAGAAATAAAGTAAAATAGAAATATTACCGTTAGAGCTGATCTGGCAATTTGATTTTTCATTCCAGGTGGGTTGGAGTCGACTCTAACTTTTTTGGAGTCGGCTCTAACTCGAAACACTTTAATCCGTTAATTCTGGAGTCGTCTCTAACTTTTCTGGGGTCGACAAGAAACTTTTCTGGAGTCGACTCTAACAGACCCGGAGTCGACTCTAAGTCGGGGCCAGAAAAATTAACGTTCTGTCTTTTCTATTGGAGTCGGCTCTAACAGTCTCGGAGTTGACTCTAACTTCCGTGCCAGATACTGGAGTCGGCTCTATGATTCTTGGAGTCAACTCTAATGTCTGCAATCTTACCTAGACATTAGATTCGATCCAGAACAAGATTTAACTCCTGATTTGATCATTCAATCGACTTATAATCTGAAAAACTTAATCAAAATCATTAGAGCCTTCAATTGTTATACTCAAATAGTTTTGTTAGTCATCAAAATCATCAATTGGGTCAACATACCGTATAATTCATCCTTTTGACCACAAATGCTAAGGATGGCTTAAGAGCCTATCAACTCTAAACAGCAATTCATAAAGTAATTTCAACTTTAGTGATCATGTGACCTTCACATGAAGTGCCTTGGCTAAGGTCTTGCTAAATTGAAACACAAACATTTCTTCTTTTAACAGGATAGGTCAAATTTCATCTTGATCCACAACTGACTACCACAAGTACTTGACTGCACCCAGTAACCTTTCTTAGCTGGATTAGAAATCTAGGTGGTTCGGCACCTAAGTACAATGAGTTGCTTTCAAGTCACTGATTATGATCTTCAGGTATGAAGGATACTTATACCTATATCTTCTTGGATTAACTCTTGACAGCAGAGTATCCGGAAATGAGTCACGTTCAGTGAAATGTACTCCTACACTTTTACCTGTATGTCATACCAGTGTCTCTACACTCCTTGGTTAAGAGGACATCCAACAATATGAAATACAACGTTCTATAATTGATAGTATTATGGCCCTGTCATAGTATATCATCTGGTCGGAACTCTTTTGAGGACCTTCAAAGATAAATCCTTCTTTATCGTAAAAGAAGATCCTAAGGGCTTCATTACTATCAGGAGTATTAAGAAGATATTCTTGTAATGAATAAACTGCTAAATAACTTTTATTAATATATCAATTTATATGCTATTTACATTAGCTCAATCATCAAATGATTGGCTTTAGGATACAATTCCCAACACAGTGTGCATCTTTTTTACTTGAAAATTTAACGTGTTATATGTAAGCTCATTCATCTCTAACTTTTTGATAAATTGACAGGTCCTTCACTAGATGTTGATGTGGTATTATTTATTTTTCTCCAAAACACCACACCAACTGAACAACATGGTAAATCAACTTCTCAGCAAATCCCAACAGGTCAAGCTCCCAGCATGCATGATCTTTTAGGCTCTAGCAAGACACATTTGAACCCTAGTGGATCATCTCATAGACTCCCTAGAGAGGGATAGTTTGGGAAAAGAAAAGATCTTGACAGTATGTTCCTCCAAACCATCCCCTCCTCTTATTATAAATTGGTACATATGTTTGCTTTGCGTGATATATTTCTAATCTAAACCAACTCCTCATTCGTCTTCTCCAAACCTTTCTTTGGTACTCTAAAGATGGACTATTTCTAATCTACATTAGTTTGAAGGAAAAACCAATTCAGTTAATTGGAGCATTGTATTTTTGATTGTTCAAATCAATCCATTGGTTCAATTTGTTCAAGTAGATGACAGGTTTAATGGACATTAGCCACTTGTGAACCGAGCATGGTGAGGAAGAAAGTAAAAAAGGACTCTAGGAAAAGCATGTCAAAATGAAAAAAAAAAAATTCTTCCAGTATGTGAAAGTGAACTAACAAACCTGTTTCAAATCCTATTGAATTTGACCAGCAAGTCCCGCACTTAATAGCTAGAATCTTTTGCCTCCATGGGCACACAGGTTTTGAGTTTAATTCTGGTCATATGCTTAACTCTATTGTTTATTAAGTGACTGGGTTTTTTTTTTGATAATCTTTGTTTAAGTTTAATTTTGGATATATGATAAAACTTTAAAAGATAGAAGTAAAAATAAATATATAAGAGAAATGGTAGGAGTAGCCCCAATTGAAGATTAAATGAAAGAAAATTGATTACGGTTGTTGGACATATACAGCGAAGACCTTTAGATGCTCCGGTTAAAAAGAGTGATTTTTTAGCAATCCATGATAAGGATAGAGGTAGAGGTAGGCCTAAACTAACATAGATAGAAATAATTAAAAAAGGTATAACTATTTGTAATTTGAATGTCAACTTAGTCCTGAATAAAGCAGAAGCAAATTCATGTAGCTGACCCCATGTAGTTGAAAAAAGGGTTAGATGAGTTGAGTTGAGTTGAGTTGTTTAAGTTTAATTTTGATTTTATTTATGAAAGTGTGAACCAAGTATTGGGAAGAATGCAAAAAATATCAAGACTTCTGAAAAATCAAAAATATCAACATTCAAAAAACCATGTCCTTTCGGTCTGTGAAAGTGAACAAAGAAAACTATTTGGAATGCTGTTGAGTTTGACTAGCAAATCCATCTCTTAATTCTGGAAATTTTTTTACCTACATGGCCACATTGGCTCCTTGATTTTAATTCTGGTCATATGCTTAACTTTATGTTGTTCATTGACTAATTTTTTGATAATCTTATTTGTTAAACTCATCCGGTTTTTGACATAATGTAAATTTATTGAATATCTGGTTTGTATCTGGATATTTTTAGAGAAATATAAATAATCTAAAGATCTAGTTTGTAGATGTGATCATCTAAATGAATTATAAAATTGCCAATATACATTTTGTATGCATATTTGTTTTAAAACAAAACTTACTGATATCTATTCGTTTGAGAAGCAACATGGGTAATTGTTATCCATTTGATAACCATGTCCATATTATATTGTTTCGATGAAAATGGATACAAATCTATCATGAAGAACTTTTGATCATCAGACTATGCTGGGGGATTGCTATTTGATATCTTGGGCAAATGTGCAGCTGCACATTGCCTTACTCTATATTTTGTTTTCTTTTTTTGTGTGAAAAAAGTGGAACTTAGAGAGTTCCACCTCCTTCATTATGGTGATGAATCAAGGAATAATTGGTAGGTTCAAAGGCTGAAGAGAAAATGAAGAAAAAGAAGAAACGCATGAGAAAAGAAGATTACTTAGTGGTATAGGTTACAAGGAGATTGGAGTGCCAGCCAACTTCTGAAGCGTTCATACAGTCTAAACATTAAACATGACTACTACCATGCAAAGGTGGTAAGTATCTTGCATGAGGAAGATTTTGTTGTTTCTGCTTTCCAGATTGCCCAGCAAACAGTCAAAACTAGTTCATGTGTAGACTGGACACTTGGGTTTACTGTTCTTAGTAGCAGCTATCTGAAGGTCTGTCACTGAGTGGTTTTAGTTGGAGGTCGCTCTACACATGGGAATATACTTCCAAATTTTTCTAGGAATGCTTGATGGTCTTTTTTGCCATGCTTCAAATCGTTGATTCTATTATTTAGCCTCTCAGTCAAAATGGCTATCTATCAACTCCTTGGAAAGTGACATTCTTCCTCAGACTACAGATGCAGCGGCTTCATAGTTCATACATGAAATATGTAGTTATAGATTGAGTTCTTATGTTTATTCATTCTCTTGAACAACTCTTACTTGTTTGATTTGATTAATATTAAGAGTATATTAATTTTTAAGGAGTGTCTTTCTTGGTTATATGTAATCCTAGCTAGATCATTTCTTATTTATAGAACCCTATATGGTGGTTGCACATGTCCTCTTTATAGTCTAGATGTTACTGTAACATGTGTTCTATGTAAAGACTTTATGGTGTGGGACACATTTTATGTGGCATTTGTCACTGTAGGTTGTTGGCTTGTTGTATGTGAAATCCAGTGTGTTTGTTGGATTGTAGGCTATCTTCACATTCAATCATATCTTCACTCTTGTTTATTGATCATTTTTAACATTTCATTGCAACCTGTTCTTCTATTTAATGTGGGACTTATTCTCAGGACAACAAGAGGATGAGAGCATAACGGTACAAAGTCGGCCACTCCCACAAGATGTTTTTAGACTCTGGCAAATTCATAGGTCAAGAGGTGCCAGCTCTTCACAGATAGGATCTGCTGTGTCCGGTGGAAATGCATTTTCTAGAGAGCAATTTGTTAGTACAGATTAATTATGTACAATTTCATATGTAATATTAACAAATTATGCTTCCAATCTATATTGTTTAAAAGTGCGCTCTCTCTCTCTCTCTCTCTCTCTGTGTGTGTGTGTGTGCGTGCGCGTGCGTCCTCTCTACCAATAGAAATTTATCCTTTTCTTCTTCTTTTGTGGCTTGTAAATTCTCTTGGAAAATAAGGTGCTTTCTTGTTCAACTTTGCAAAAGAAATATTCGAGCAAATTTCCACTGGATATGTTATGAGTGGTGACTGCTATACGCTTTTCCATTGTAGCCCTAGCGACACTGTATTTTAATAATTCCCAAGGGATTGTGACTAGTGATGAAAATATAGTGGCAAGAGCTTGACATATGTTACTGATGAAGTCCATTGTACATCTGGGTTCTCTTGTTCTACTATTTTCTTTTAACATCAACTGCTGTCTGTTATGCATTTTAGTTTGCATCAGCAAGGAGTTGGAGCTGAAAGCGGATGCCGTCAGATGGCATCTGCCTTAAAGAAGTTGTGTACCCAACAATCCGATCATCATGTTGCATTAAGAAGAGCAAAAATGTGTTCTGATTTTATAATAATTAATGTCATGAGATAATTATCAATTTTTGCATACGACATAGAGGGAGCTATGATAGCATCATAGTTGAAGCAAAATAACTAGCATTGATTAACAATGGTTGATAATTGAAATAAAATAAATGGATTACATGGTTTTTATAAATAAAGGGGTGGGATTTCAAGTCTTCATCCAATTTATTGATTTAACAAATTTTAAAATGTGTGTGTGTGTGTGGTTAGGGGGGGGGAGGACTTAAGAACTCTAAGCAATTTAATTAATTAAATAAATGTACACCCAATAAATTATATCTTTATACATGAGAAAACAAATTGCATCCGATAAAGCCCTAATTGAAATTTAGAATACAGCGGGATATCGCATGAAAAATGGGGATATATAGACATTATGAGATGTCTCTTTATCTTGATTGGATTGTTCATATACACTTTCTTGATTGATATTTTGTATTTGGTAATAATTAAGGTAAGAATGTAAATTAAATTGTAAATTATTTCAATACTAGCAGCTTTAGTTGATTAAATCTACGAGCCATCCATGCTTTCCTCAAAATCTTTATTGCTCGCCATGCCTTGAATTTATGATTGGAGTTGATTAAATTTAGGGGCTTGTTTTTGGATATTTGTCTATGGCTTTGGCTTGCTGACCAAGATATTTTGACATATTTTTATCATCAATAATCTTTGGTAACCGACTTAAAGGAGCATGAAACTAGAAAAAGTGGCCATCAACTATTATCTTCAATATTATGTTGTTTCTAATTTTTTTACTTTTGATTTTATGCCATGCATTTTAGTTATCAAATGTTATTCTATTTAGATTTTAGTTTCTTAGATATGCTTTACAAAAATTAAGATGTATTTTCCTTCAATGATCTGCTATTGGGAAAGCTGATATGCTAATGTCTTTCTTCGATTCCAGTAACTTCTTAGAGGTGACTTTTGGAAGAAAAGACCTAGCACATCAGAGCTAGACATCCTACAAGATTACTAAGAGGAATTCAAGTAGTAAGTTAAACTGTTAATCTTGAGAAACTTATTTCCAAGAAAACTAGAGATGGAGATGGCGATCAGAGTGCAGACAAAATAGACATGAATCAAGAATTGCATAGATATACCATGGATGCAAATACTGATGTAGAAGCTAACGGCATGGATTTAGATGCAGGATAAACAGAAGCCTTAAAGTAAGCACTACAAGAATACCATTGTTTTTTAGGTTTAGCTATGGTACTAACTGTTTTTTAGGTTTAGCTATGGTTCTAACTGTTTTTTAGAAGCTAGCCTTCAATTGTATCATTTAAAGTCCCTTTCAAAGCTTTTAGCCTCTTATACTACCTCCTTATATGCCCTTTCATTTTTGTTTATTTATGGCCAATACCCATGTACAATCAAAAACAATCGTCCTTAGTCCATTTTGAGCTCTTGATTTAAGTGGAGATTTATTTTTAAACTTCAATGTTTAGAGAAAGATAGGGAGAACTATCTGTTTTAAGGTTTATCAGACTAATGGTTCACCCTTTCAAAATAGTATAAAATCCATACCACCTACATACTTCCTCACAACAGTATCAAAATATATTTTTATCTATTGAATAATAATTTTAATGGATAAAATTATAATTTTTCATTCAAGTAATGCTTTGATCCATTTACTTATTTGCTTGATTACTACTCAAACCATTGATCCAATGTACAGTATGAAAATAATGTAGTACATAGGTATAGGTAATATTAGTCGGAGCTCAATATGTTGCTTAATCAATCATCAACTTTGATGCCAGGATCAATACGCTATACAATGACATAATGAGCATATTTAGTATTTTTATTTTATTTTAATCATTATTCTATAATATAAAAATGATAAATTATTGATCATATAATAATTTTGTTAATATTAAATACCAATAGCCTAGGCAAATTTTTGACAGAGAATAGTCATTATAACTATTACAGTGGTTAGTAGCAATTCATAAAGGGGTTATCATAATAAGATTACAGTACTATTAGTATCTTAGGCTATAAACCAATAGAGAAATAATATATGTAAAAAAAGATGGATAATTAGAACCGTAATGGAAGATGACAATGGATAACTAGTAACAAATCATAATGAATTG
>UESW01004416.1:821893-862504 GCA_900491605.1 Calamus simplicifolius
TTTGATATAAGCGGGAAGGAGAAAGAGCAGCAATCGCTAGAGAGAGAAGCTCCCATCTAGAGAGAGAAAGAGTAGCTTCTTAGAGCAATGCTGCAAATTAGATTTGATTCATGTGGATCTAATTTGATCTAACCTGGTCTTGTTGCAATGCTTTAGATTGGACTTATTTTGAAATTTGATCTAAGTTTGGCTCGACCCGATCTTGGAGCATCACTTCCAATTGGACTTCACTCAGAAGGTTTGATCTAAGTTTGATTCGATCCGAACTTAGAGCAACATTCCAAATTCAAATTGATTTAGCCTTAATTTGGCCCGATCTTGTAGCAACGCTCCAGATTGAACTTCATTTAGCTTGATGTAGGTTAGATCTAATCCAATCATGGAGTAATGCTTCGATTGAACTTGATTTTAGTTTGATTTCACCCAATCTTGGTGTAACGCTCGAGAATGAACTTTATTTGGGTCTGAACTTAGCTCCATCTAACCCGATCTTAGAATAATGCTCTATATTTAACTTTATTTAGGATTAATCTTAATTTTATCCAACTCGATATTATATAAGTGCAGATTGAACTTGATTTGTGTTTGATTTAATTTGATTTAACCATATCTTGATTCAACACTCTAAATTGAAGTTGATTCATGTTTGATGTAAATTTTATCCGACCCAATCTCAGAGCAATTGTCTAGATGGGATCTGATTTGGGTTTAACTTGAAGCAACACTCTAAAATAGACTTGATTTAGGTTTGTTGTTTTATCAAACCCGATTTTAGGGCAACACTTTAGATTTGATCTGATTCGAGTTTAGTCTAAGTTTGATCAAACCCAATCTTAGTGCAATGCTCTTGATTAAACTTGATTTGGGTATTATCTTTATTTTATCGAGCCTAATCTTGGAGCAACACTAAAAATTGGACTTGATTAATGTTTGATCTAACCTGATCATGCAGCATCACTCCATATTGAACTTGATTCATCTTAGAGCTAAGATTGATCCAACCTGACCTTAGAGAAATACTCCATATCGAACTTTATTTGGGTTTGACTTAAGTTTGATCCGACCTATCTTGGAACAATGCATTAAATTGCATTTGATTCATAATATTTGATTTGAGTTTGAACCAAATCTATCGTGGAGGAATGCAGCATATTTCACTTAATTCAAGATTGATATAAGTTTGATCCAATACGATCTTTGAGGAATGCTCTACATTGGACTTGATTTGGGTTTGATCTTGGTTTGATCATGCTCTACTCAAGTACTCCTTTGCTGGCTAGGAGGTTAACTATGGTTGATGAGCTCGAGAAGATGCAGGGCAAGAAGCTGAAGCTGAAGAAGAAGAAAAGGAGAGCGGGGAACTCCGGGGGGTCGGCTTCCAAATGATTAATCTTGCTTCTTGGTTCAGTCAGGGTCTCTATGATCCTGCTAAAGTTACGGATTCTAGCTTCTTGGCTCTTTCTCAATATCTCCCTTGTATAGCTCTTCTTGAATTTTTCTGGCCGTCAGGTTGCCCTGTTTCTCCGTCTGCTGCTCCTCCTGGTGTTGCTTGGGGGGATTTGGTTTTTTTCGTCGGTTCTCTTGGTTGCTTCTCGCGATGGGGGAGCATTTGGCTCTATTTCTTCTCGTTGTTCGTCCGCATCAATGAAGAAGAAGGATCGGAAGATGTTTGGATGTTCAGGGATTCCAAGAGCTGAGCATTCCCCTGCTTCTATTGAGAAATCGATTGCGGATCTTGACGATCCGATCGATTCAGTCTGTGTGCCGCTTCCGGATTCTGACGATCCGTTTTCATCTGCTACAGTAGCTACAGTAGTTTCCGACCCGTTATTTGACGATCCGATTACTATTGCTACTGTAGCTACAGTAGCTACAGTATTTTCCAACCCGCAATTTGACGATCCGATTTCCTTTGCTACAGTAGCTACAGTTTTGATTGTTCCGAGTGCCAGTTCCCCTGTTTCCTCTGTTCGGGACTCTTTCCTTTCTGCATTGCCACCTTGCAGGAAGCTGAAGCTGATGATGATGAATAGGAGAGCGGTGAACTCCGGGGGGTCGTCTTCCTTGGATCCTTGATGATTAATATCGCCTCCTGGAATATTAGGGGTCTAAATGACCCCTCCAAACAGTTTGAGGTTCGCAATTTAATTAAGTCTCAGAAGTTAGCTTGCTTAGCAATTCTTGAAACAAAGATCAAACCATGCAATAAAACTTTCTTTGAGCATTCCTTATTGATAAACTGGAAATGTGTTAGCTACTATGATGGGATCGGCTCGGGTCGGATCTGGGTGTGGTGGGATCCATCCAAACTCTGCGCTGATTGCATCTCCTTGGAGGATCAAGTCATTCATATTTCCTTCTCCTTGAGTAGCTCTGGGGAAAATTTCTCTGCCTCTTTCGTTTATGCTGCAAATGATAGTCCTTCTCGGAGGTCATTATGGAGCAGTTTGAAAGTTCATGCTAGATCTGTTGCCCATCTGCCTTGGATCATCCTGGGTGATTTTAATGCTGTCCGTTACAGATATGAGAGAAAAGGTGGTAGCACTGGATGGCCTTCTATCATGGAAGAGCTGAATGATTTAGTTCTTGAAATCGGGGTGGATGATCTGAGATTTGGTGGCTGTTTGTTCACTTGGCACAATGCGAGATCTTCTGGGCATATCCTCAGGAAGTTAGATAGGGCTCTCGTCAACTCAATCTGGCTCAATTCTTTTCCCAATGCTGTGGCTGATTTCTTGCCATTTGGGATCTCTGATCATTCGGCTGCTGTTGTCAAGCTGGGGACCCGCCACTACACTATCAGACCCCCCTTCAAATTTTTTAATCATTGGGCTGGATTTGACGAATTCTTGCCTCTGGTTGAGACGATCTGGAGCTCCCGTGTCGATGGGCATGCTATGTTCAGGGTGTGTAAGAAGTTGAAGATGTTAAAACCTGCGTTAAGGAATCTTTGCATTGCTAAGAATGCTGGGCTTAATGAGGATCTGGTTGAGCTTCGAAAGGAGCTCAATGATATTCAGTTGGCTATTGCTTCTGGCAATCAATCGACTGAGCTTATTGATAAAGAACGATTGTGTGCAAGGAGGCTTAACTTAATTTGTAATAGAAGGGAATGTTATGCTAGGCAAAAGAGCAGGATCCAATGGCTGCGGGAAGGGGATCACAATTCTTCTTTCTTTTTCAATTCTATCAAAAGCAGGATCAATGCAAACAAGATTATTAGAATTCAAGAGGATTCGGGTGCTTGGATAGAGGATAAGTCTCAGATCAGTCATGAGGTTATTGATTATTTCAAGCATCTCCTGGGTTCTGATTGTTCCACTGTCTATGAAGGGATTGATTCTCTCAAGCCGTATGTGAACCAGGTCCTTTGTGCCGAGAATTTCAGATTGTTAGACTCTCCTTTCTCTAATGAAGACATCAGGAAAGCTATGTTCAGTCTCCACCCAACAAAGCCCCTGGACCGGATGGCTTCAATGCTTTCTTCTTCCAGAAGGCCTGGCCGATTGTAGGGGATGAGGTAACTGCTGCTATCAAGGACTTCTTCGCTAATGGTATGCTTCTTAAGGAAGTCAATTGCACCATCATTGTTCTTATCCCTAAATTTCCTAATGCCTCCAAGCTGAGGGATTTCAGACCTATCTCATGCTGCAACACCCTTTATAAATGCATTACTAAGCTGATTGCCAATCGGTTGAAGGGAGTTCTCCCTTCTTTTATTAATGAGGCACAAGCTGCCTTCGTCCATGGTCGACACATAGGAGATAATATCTTAATGGCTCAGGAGCTTGTCCGTGGATATCATCTCCAGTCATCCTCCCCTAAATGTTCCCTCAAGATTGATATTAGGAAGGCTTTCGATTCGGTCAGATGGGATTTTCTATGGGATGCTTTGCAGCTTCTTGGATTTCCTCCTCGATTCATTGGGTGGACTAAGAGCTGCGTCTCTTCTGCTAAATATTCGGTGGCTATCAACGGTGAGCTCAATGGCTTCTTTGAAGGAAGGAAAGGCATTCGTCAAGGTGACCCTATCTCGCCCTATTTATTTGTGATATGCATGGATATCTTCTCTCGGATCTTAGACCGGAAAATTCAAGAGTCTCCTTCTTTTACTTACCACTGGAGATGTAGGAAATCAAAGATTTCTCATCTCTGCTTTGCTGATGATCTAATGATCTTTTGCCATGGTGATCTGCACTCTATAGAAGTTGTGATGGATGCCCTTTCTATCTTTTCCTCTCTCTCGGGCCTGTGCCCAAATGTGGATAAATGCTCTATCTTCTTATCATGATATTGTGAATTATGTTGGGTTTCCTATTGGGTCATTTCCCATTAGATACTTGGGGGTGCCGCTTATATCTTCTAAGCTCAACGCACTTGATTGCCAAGCCCTGGTTGATCGGATGCTGGGGAGGATTAAAATCTGGACTAATCGTTTCCTTTCATATGCAGGAAGATTACAGCTTATCCAATCTGTTCTTTTTAGTATTCAGTCTTTCTGGTGCGCCCACTTTATTCTTCCTGCCAAAGTCACCAAATCCATTGAAAGCATCCTCTCGGCCTTCCTTTGGAGTGGGGTGTCCTTGAAGACAAGTGGTGCTAAAGTCGCTTGGTCGGATGTTTCTTCTCCCAAAGCTGATGGTGGCCTAGGGATTAAGAAAATCAAGGACTGGAATATTGCCTCCATGACTCATTATATATGGCAATTATGTAAGCCTGGCTCTTCCTCATTATGGGCTGCTTGGGTTAAGTTGAATCTATTGCATAAGGAGCAGTTCTGGGTGGCTAAAATCCCTTGGAATTGTTCGTGGACTTGGAGAAGACTTCTCAAGATCCGACATTTGGTGCAGCCTTTCATCTCTGTGAAAGTTGGGAACGGGGACAGTACATCGCTGTGGTTTGATGCTTGGAGGCCTCAAGGCCCTATATGTTCTTCTCCTCAGGCTAGAGTTATCTTTGACTCGGGTCTCTCTGTTGACGCTAAGGTAAGCGCCATTATCTCCTCTGGCCATTGGATGTGGCCTCCTGCCAACTCTCCTGAGCTGATCAGCCTGAAAGAGGAGTCTACTTCTCTTCTCTTGCCCGATTGCTCTCATGATGACAAAGTCCTGTGGGATGGGTCATCTGTTTTCACAATCAAGAAAGCTTGGAGGGTCCTAAGGACCCCCTCAATTCGTGTTCCTTGGGCTCATTTGGTTTGGTTCAAGCATCATGTTCCGAGGCACTCTTTCATTCTTTGGCTGGCAATTCGTGGTAGGCTTCCTTCTCAGGATCGCCTCCTATCTTTCGGAATTATCAGTCATATGGAGTGTTACTTTTGTCACGAGGATGTGGAAGATCATAATCACCTCTTCTTTACCTGCTCCTTCTCTCGTCAGGTTTGGACTGCCATTGCCTCGATGTGTGATCTCATGCATTATCCCTCCTCTTGGGAGACCCTCTGGCCGAGACTATGCTGCATTATCCGTGGAGCCACGCTCATCTCCATTATCAGGAGGCTTGCTATCGGTGCTTCTCTCTACTTTCTATGGATGGAAAGGAACTCTCGGAAGCATGGGAGTTTTCTTCATAATGAGAGAGGAATTATTAGTCTTATTATGGACTCTATCAGGCATGTTTTGGATGGCTCTAATTTCCCTCTTAATGCTGCAAATCTGCGTTTGATTCAGATTTGGCATCTCCCCGATACTTTGCTTCTTTGATTTCCTGTCTTGTAGTTAAGTGGGATGTTTTGTAATTTCCGATTGGCTGTTCTTTTCACCCGTTTGGGGGTTGTCTTCCCCTTGCTAGTTTTTATTTTTCTAGGGCTCTGTCCCATTCCTTGTATTTAAATCTCCTCATTAATACATATCACACTTTTAACTTTCAAAAAAAAAAAATCTAAGATCAAGGCTCCATATTGAACTTAATTTTGATTTGATCAAAGTTTAGTCGAACCCGATCTTAGCGCAATGTTACATATTTAATTTGATCCATGTTTGTTTTAAGTTTAATCCACCTTGATCTTAGAGCAATGCTTTAAATTGAACTTGATTGGGGTTTGATCAAAGTTTGATTGAATTCGATCTAACAATAGAATCCAGATTGGACTTGATTCAGATTTGATATAAGTTTGATCCAACTCGATCCTCGAGCAACGCTTTCAATTTGACTTGATTTGGGTTTGATCTATATTAGTCTAACCTTTTCTTTAAGCAATGCTGCGAATTAGACTTGATTCATGTAGATCTAATTTGATCTAACCTGGTCTTATTGCAATGCTTTAGATTCGACTTATTTTGGAATTTGATCTAAGTTTGGCTCGATCCAATCTTAGAGCATCATCACTTCTAATTGGACTTTACTCAGGTTTGATCTAAGTTTTATCCAATCCGAACTTAGAGCAACATTCCAAATTCAAATTTATTTAGCCTTGATTTGGCCCGATCTTGTAGCAACGCTCTAGATTGAACATCATTTAGCTTGATGTGTAGGTTAGATCTAGTCCAATCATGGAGTAATGCTTTGATTGAACTTGATTTTAGTTTGATTTCACCCAATCTTGGAGTGACACTCGAGATTGAACTTGATTGGTTCTGATCTTACTTCCATCTAACCCGATCTTAGAACAATGCTCTATATTTAACTTTATTTAGGATTGATCTTAATTTTATCCAACCCGATATTACATAAGTGCTCTAGATTGAACTTGATTTGGGTTTAATTTAATTTGATTGAACCATATCTTGAATCAACACTCTAAATTGAAGTTGATTTATGTTTGATGTAAATTTTATCCAACCCAATCCCGGAGCAATTATCTAGATGGGATATGATTTGGGTTTGACCTAGTATGATATAACTTGAACTTGGTTCAACTCATGGTTGAAAAATCTCTCTAAGTAACTGTCTAGATTGCACTTGATTCAAATTTGATCTAATTTAATCTAACTTTGATCTATCAATATTGAAGGAATGCTCGAGATTGAACTTAATTGAGGTTTGATCTAAGTTTGATCCAATACAATCTTTTTTTTTTTTTTTTTGAAAGGTAAATGTGTGAGATGTATTAATAAGAAAGTGAAAAGTTATAAGTACAGGTACTCGGGGCATACCCCGGATCAAAATATGGGAAGAAAACCCCCATTTGGATTACATCCACCAAGGGTTACGCAGCAAGCAATGGAAGAGAATACCCACAGTAATGGTAACCCAACCCACAAAGAAACCAAGCAACTAACAAAGGAGCTCAAAACGAGTGAAAGACAAGATCAATCCAGTAGGGAGGCGGGTAGCTGCCACCTATCTAGCAGTTGTAGATTAGTAGCATTCCTGGGAAACTTTTCTCCCTCAAGCTTTAGCCTAACTGATTCAATGATCTTGGTAACGATGCCGATCTCATTAAGAGGCAACCGCCCATGCATGCGAGAGTTCCTTTCATTCCAAATGTAATAGACAGAAGCTCCCAAAGCCAGCCTGCTAAGAGAGGATTGAAGATTTGCACCATTAATGTTTCTGCTGAGCCACGGCCTCAGACGCTCCCAAGAAGAAGGGTAGTGATATAGATTACATTTGCCAGCTATGGACTGCCAAACCCGAAAGGAGAAGGGGCAACTAAAAAATAGATGACCATGGTCCTCAATTCGATCTTGGCATAATGAGCAAGTCATATGACTGAGAATACCAAATGATACCAGGCGGTCCTGAGTAGAAAGTCTACCTCTAATAGCTAGCCATAAAATAAAGGAGTGCCTCGGGATATGATGCTTAAACCAAAGTAAGTGAGCCCAATCAACACAGAGGGAAGGAGATCGGAGGATATTCCAAACCTTTTTAATGGAGAAAACGGAAGATCCATCCCATAAAACCCTATCGTGGGTGCTGCAGTCAGGGGGAGAGAGGGAGCGGGTCTCTTCTTTCAAAGTGATCAGCTCAACCGAATTTGAAACAGGCCACTCCCAAGTTCCAAAAGAAATAATAGCACTAACCTTTGCATCCTTTGAAAGACCCGAATCAATAATAACTCTAGCGTGAGTAGAGGAGCAAATGGGGCCTTGAGGTTTCCAAGAATCAAACCAAGAGAAGTGTTAGAGCCATTCCCCACTTTAACAGAGATGAAATCCTTCACTCTACCCCGCATCTTGAGAATTTTCCTCCAAGTCCAAGTGCAGTTCCATGGGACTTGACTCATGTTTGATTTAAGTTTGATCTAATATCAATCTTGGAACAACACACTCCGTATGAGATTTTATTTAGGTCCGATCTTAGTTTGATCTAACCTGAACTTGCCAATGCCCCATATTCGACTTGATTCAGGGTTGACATTGGTTTGATCTAACCCAATTTTTAAGCAAATGCAGCATATTGAACTTAATTCAAGTTTGATCTTCGTTTGATTCAAACTAATCTTGGAGCATTAACCTGATCATGATGCAGCATCACTCCATATTGAACTTGATTCATCTTAGAGCTAAGATTGATCCAACCCGATTTCTCAGAAATGCTCCATATCGAACTTTATTTTGGGTTTGACCTAAGTTTGATCCGACCCTATCTTGGAACAATGCATTAAATTGCATTTGATTCATATTTGATTTGAGTTTGAACCAAATCAATCTTGGAGGAATGCAGCATATTCACTTAATTCGAGATTGATATAAGTTTGATCCAATACGATCTTTGAGGAATGCTCTACATCGGACTTGATTTGTGTTTGATCTTGGTTTGATCAAGCTCAACCTAAGATCAAGGCTCCATATTGAACTTAATTCCGATTTGATCAAAGTTTAGTTGAACCCGATCTTAGAGCAATGTTACATATTTGATTTGTTCCATGTCCGATTTAAGTTTAATCCACCCTGATCTTAGAGCAATGCTTTAAATTGAACTTGATTGGGGTTTGATCAAAGTTTGAATGAGTTCGATATAACAATAATAGAATCCAAATTGGACTTGATTTGGGTTTGATATAAGTTTGATCCAACTCGATCCTCAAGCAACGCTCTCGATTTGACTTGATTTGGGTTTGATCCAACCTTTTCTTAGAGCAATGCTGCAAATTAGATTTGATTCATGCGGATCTAATTTGATCTAACCTGGTCTTGTTGCAATGCTTTAGATTGGACTTATTTTGAAATTTGATCTAAGTTTGGCTTGACCTAATCTTGGAGCATCACTTCCAATTGGACTTGACTCAGAAGGTTTGATCTAAGTTTGATCCAATCCGAACTTAGAGCAACATTCCAAATTCAAATTGATTTAGCCTTGATTTGGCCCGATCTTGTAGCAACGCTCCATATTGAACTTCATTTAGCTTGATGTAGGTTAGATCTAATCCAATCATGGAGTAATGCTTCGATTAAACTTGATTTTAGTTTAATTTCACCCAATCTTGGTGTAACGCTCAAGAATGAACTTTATTTGGGTCTGAACTTAGCTCCATCTAACTCGATCTTAGAAATTAGCTCTACATTTAACTTTATTTATGATTGATCTTAATTTTATCCAACCCGAAATTATATAAGTGCTCTAGATTGAAATTGATTTGTGTTTGATTTAATTTGATTTAACCATATCTTGATTCAACACTCTAAATTGAAGTTGATTCATGTTTGATGTAAATTTTATCCGACCCAATCTCGGAGCAATTGTCTAGATGGGATCTGATTTGGGTTTGAACCAAATCATCAATCTTGGAGGAATGCAGCATATTTCACTTAATTCGAGATTGATATAAGTTTGATCCAATACGATCTTTGAGGAATGCTCTACATCGGACTTGAATTGTGTTTGATCTTGGTTTGATCAAGCTCAACCTAAGATCAAGGCTCCATATTGAACTTAATTCCGATTTGATCAAAGTTTAGTTGAACCCGATCTTAGAGCAATGTTACATATTTGATTTGTTCCAGGTCTGATTTAAGTTTAATCGACCTTGATCTTAGAGCAATGCTTTAAATTGAACTTGATTGGGGTTTGATCAAAGTTTGATTGAGTTCGATATAACAATAATAGAATCTAGATTGGACTTGATTTGGGTTTGATATAAGTTTGATCCAACTCGATCCTCGAGCAACGCTCTCGATTTGACTTGATTTGGGTTTGATCCAACCTTTTCTTAGAGCAATGCTGCAATTAGAGTTGATTCATGTGGATCTAATTTGATCTAACCTGGTCTTGTTGCAATGCTTTAGATTGGACTTATTTTAAAATTTGATCTAAGTTTGGCTCGACCCGATCTTGGAGCATCACTTCCAATTGGACTTGACTCAGAAGGTTTGATCTAAGTTTGATCCAATCTGAACTTAGAGCAACATTCCAAATTCAAATTGATTTAGCCTTGATTTGGCCCAATCTTGTAGCAACGCTCCAGATTGAACTTCATTTAGCTTGATGATCTAATCCAATCATGGAGTAATGCTTCGATTGAACTTGATTTTAGTTTGATTTCACCAAATCTAAATGAAGTTTATTTGGGTCTGAACATAGCTCCATCAAACCCGATCTTAGAAATTAGCTCTACATTTAACTTTATTTAGGATTGATCTTAATTTTATCCAACCCGATATTTTATCCGACCCGATATAAGTGCTATAGATTGAACTTGATTTGTGTTTGATTTAATTTGATTTAACCATATCTTGATTCAACACTCTAAATTGAAGTTGATTCATGTTTGATGTAAATTTTATCCGACCCAATCTCGGAGCAATTGTCTAGATGGGATCTGATTTGGGTTTAACTTGAACTTGGTTCAACCCAGTGTTGAAAAATATCTCTAAGTAACTCTCTAGATTGTACTTGATTTGAATTTGGTCTAATTTGATCTAACTTTGATCTATCAATATTGGAGGAATGCTCGAGATTGTAGTTAATTGAGGTTTGATCTAAGTTTGATCCAACACAATCTTGAAACGATGCTCCACGTTGGACTTGACTCATGTTTGATTTAAGTTTGATCTAATTTCACTCTTGGAGCAACGCTCCGTATGAGATTTTATTTAGGTCTGATCTTAGTTTGATCTTTTTTTTTTTTTTTTGAAAGTTAAAAGGGGTGAATTGTATTGATTAGCTATAATAGGTACAAAAGATCGGGATAAAGCCCGAGGAGAGGTAGAGACCTCAAAGAAAGTCAGACCTCAAAAGAAAACGATAGGAATACATCCAGCAAGAGGTAGAGACCTCAAAAGTAATCAGACCGGATTACATCCAGAACCTAACAACAGAACTCATAAGATGAGCTACGAAGGTAAATCATCAGCAATAATCTAATGAGGGAGAGAGAGGTGCCAACGATAAATCAGCTGGCGATTAAGATTCGTTTCCGGGATCTGAGCTCCATCCAAACTCATTCTGACCGACTCCTTTATCTTTGAAATAATCCCTGCTTCATTAATATGTAATTGCCCATGCTTGCGGGAATTCCTTTCATACCAAATGAAGTAGACTGAGGCTCCCACTGCCAATCTGCAGATAATGGAGTGAAGAGATGATCCTTTGGTGATTTTAGAGAGCCAAGGTCTCAAAAGCTCCCAAGAAGAAGGGTAGTGCTCCAAGCCACATAGAAGAGCAATTGAGGTCCAAATCCGGGTGGAATATGGGCAGTTGAAGAACAGATGATTATGATCCTCCAAATGGCTTTGGCACAGTAAACAAGAGGATTGACTATGAATCCCGAATGAAAGAAGTCGGTCTTGGGTGGAAAGTCTACCTCTAATAGCAAGCCACAGAGTGAAGGAATGCCTAGGCACATGGTGAGAAAACCAGACAAGATGAGCCCAATCCACTCGCTGAGAAGAAGACCGGATACGATTCCATACACCTTTAATGGAGAAGATCGGTGAACCATCCCAAAGAGTGTTATCCTGAAGACTGCAATCGGGGAGGGGATGAGATGAAGATGCCTCTTTCAAAGCAATCAGCTCCACAGAGTTTGCAACCGGCCATCTCCACCCCCCTACTGAAAGGATGGCGCTGACCTTAGCATCTTTCCCAAGACCTGAATCAGATATAACTCTAGCATTTGAGGAAGAACAAATAGGTCCAAGGGGTCTCCAAGAATCAAACCAAAGCGAGGTATCTTCACCGTTCCCAACTTTAACAGAGATGAAAGCCTTCACACTATCTCTAAGCTTTAGAATTTTCCTCCAGGTCCATGAGCAATTCCAAGGCACTTTGGCCACCCAGAAGTGGTCTTTATGAAGCAGGTTCCTCTTGACCCAAGCAGCCCACAAAGAATTGGAGCAAGGCTGGCAAAGAAGCCAAATATAACGGGTCATGGAGGCAGCATTCCAATCACGAATCTTTTTAATTCCCAACCCTCCTTCAACTTTCGGGCAAGAGATATCGGACCAGGCCACTTTAGCACCATGGCGGTTCAAGGAAGAGCCTTTCCATAAGAAAGCCGATAGAATACCTTCAATATCTTTGATGACTTTGACGGGAAGAATGAAATGGGAGCTCCAAAAAGTCTGGATACTGAAGAGAACCGAATGAATAAGTTGTAACCTCCCAGCATAGGAGAGGAACCGATTGGTCCAGAGCTTGATCCTCCTCAAAATACGATCGACCAAGGCATGGCAGTCAAGAGCTTTAAGTTTGGAGGAAATGAGAGGAACCCCAAGATATCTGATAGGGAATTTGCCCAGATTGTAACCAATGAAATTCGCAATCTCATGATGCAAAGGAGCCGTCACACCCGAGATAAAAATGGAGCTTTTAGAACTATTAGGGGTTAAACCCGATAGAGAGGAGAAAGTATCAAGAGCATCCTTAACCACATTGATGGAATTAAGATCCCCATGGCAAAAAACCAGTAAATCATCCGCAAAGCATAAGTGGGTTAAGTTGGATTTCCGGCATCTCCAATGATAGTTGAAAGACGTGGAGGATTTGATTTTCAGCTCAAGAATCCGAGAGAAGACATCCATACAAATGATAAATAAATATGGAGATAACGGATCACCTTGGCGGAGGCCTTTCTTCCCTTCAAAGAAACCATGAAGTTCCCCATTAATAGCAATTGAGTACTTGGCAGAAGAGACACAAGCCTTGATCCATCCAATGAAGATAGCAGGGAATCCAAGAAGGCGGAGAGAATCCCACAGGAAGTCCCAACGCACAGAATCGAAGGCCTTCATAAGATCAATTTTGAGAGTACAGTTCGGGCTGCTTGATGAGAGATGATATCCTCGAACAAGCTCCTGGGCCATCAAAATGTTGTCCCCGATATGCCTAGAATGCACAAAAGCCGATTGAGCTTCAGATATAATAGATGGAAGGACTTCTGTCAGACGATCAGCGAGGAGCTTGGAGATGCATTTGTAGATCGTATTGCAGCAAGAGATAGGTCTGAAGTCCTTTAATTTGGAGGCATTGGGAACTTTAGGAATGAGAGCAACTGTAGTGCAATTAGCTTCCTTGAGAAGAACTCCATTAGTAAAAAATTCCCTGATGGCCGCAGTGATGTCCGGTCCAACAACATGCCAGGTCTTATGGAAGAAAAAGGCGTTGAAACCGTCAGGGCCAGGAGCTTTGTTAGGATGAAGTCCGAAGAAAGTAGCTTTGATAACATCATCCGAGAAATCGCCGCATAAGTTAGAAATTTGATCTGGAGAAAGAGTGCGGTCCTTGAAGAAATTGATCATCCCGCTGCCATCATAAGTGGATCCACAGTCCTTGCCAAGAAGATGCATATAGAATCGAACCACCTCATTACAGATCTGATCCTTCTCCCGAATCCAATCCCCATTTTCATTTTGAATGCAGAGAATCTTGTTCACGTTGTTTCTACCTTTAATAGAGTTGAAGAAAAAAGCAGTGTTGCGATCACCTTCTTTCAACCATTGAACTCGGCTTCGCTGCCTTACATAGCTCTCTTTCCCCCTAGTGAGAAGAGATAGTCGCTTTGCACAGTCCATCTCCCTCATCAATAGGTCAGGGTCATTTGATCCAGCAGCAACAGCAGACTGAAGAACAGCCAGCTCGTTGCGAAGAGCAGTAAGATCACCATTAATCAACTCATTCTTGGTCTTGCTCAGCGCTTTCAATGCCGATTTAACAAGTTTAAGTTTTTTGTATACTTTGAACATTGCATATCCAGCAATAGGAGTGCTCCAGATATCCTCAATTAATGGGAGAAATTCGTCGAATTCAGACCAAAAGTTGAAAAATTTGAAGGGTGATTTGAATAGAGGGAACTTCATTCCAAGATCAACAACTGCCGGGGAGTGATCTGAGAGTCCATAAGGTAGGAATTCAGCAGTAGATTGAGGGAAGGAGTTGAACCATGGAGGATTAACAAGTGCTCGATCCAGCTTCCTAAGAATGTGCCCAGTCAATCTGGAATTATGCCAGGTGAAGAAACACCCGCCGTAGCGAAGATCATCCAGGCCAGCTTCAAACAGAGAGTTATTAAACTCATCCATGATGCAGGGCCACTCAGAAGAACCACCCTTCCTTTCATGACGGAAGCGAATGGCATTGAAGTCCCCCATTACAATCCAAGGGCGCTGAGCGAAGGAGATAGCATGATCTCTCAGATTATTCCATAACTGTCTTCTTGCCGTAGCTTCATTAGAACCATAAGCAAATGAGGCAATAAACTGAGCATTAGAAGAAAGAATTGTGATAGTGAGATGGAAGATCTGGTCGTTTTTGGAAACAACACTAGCATGAATCATTTTAGGATCCCACCAGACCCAAATTCTACCAGAGCTATCCCCATCATACAGATTGATGCTATTCCAGCCCTTAATCATACTCTGTTCGAATTTCTCCTTGCTACTAGGCTTAATCTTAGTCTCAAGCAGAGCTAAACAAGAGAGCTTTTGAGAGTGCACAAAATGGCGAATTTCCGAATGCTTAGATGGATCATTAAGACCCCGAATATTCCAAGAGCCTAGCTTAATCATTTGGGTTAAAGGAGAGATTCCTCTGGAACAAGCCATCAGGACATCCAGGAAGCTGTCGGATCGGCGGAGACAAGGAAGGAGAAGAATCCTCACATCCAAAACAGGGGGGGGATAAAGCAGAGGAGGAGAAGTCCCTAACAAGAGAAACAGAGGAATTTCCAAATGACTGTAGCTACTGTAGTAAAAGCATTCGGATCGTCAAATATCGGATCGTCAACAGCTCCTGTACCAGACGGATCGTCAACAGCAAACGGATCAACACCCGGTACTGTAGCTACAGTAGCTACTGTAGCTACTGTAGCAAATGAAATCGGATCGTCAAATATCGGATCGTCCATAGCTACTGTACCAGACGGATCGTCAAAGGCAAACGGGTCGACACCCGCTACTGTAGCTACTGTAGCTACTGTAGCTACTGTAGCAAATGCAATCGGATCGTCAAATTTCGGATCCTGAAATACTGTAGCAAATTCATAATAATTGGTAGAGCAGATCAATCCACTTGCAGAAGAAACACGATGAGAGAGAGCCTTTGTAGGATGAAGATGCAGAGCATTGGAGGAAGGGGAGGACATATTCAACACAATACAAGAGATATTTTGAGAGTGAACAAGGTGACGGACCTCCGAGAGCTTTGAGGAATCGTTGAGGCCCCGGATGTTCCAAGAAGCTTTTTTTTTTTTTTTTTTTTTGAAAGTTAAAAGGGGTGAATTGTATTGATTAGCTGTAATAGGTACAAAAGATCGGGACAAAGCCCGAGGAGAGGTAGAGACCTCAAAGAGAGTCAGACCTCAAAAGAAAACGAGAGGAATACATCCAGCAAGAGGTAGAGACCTCAAAAGTAATTAGACCGGATTACATCCAGAACCTAACAACAGAACTCATAAGATGAGCTACGAAGGTAAATCATCAGCAATAATCTAATGAGGGAGAGGGAGGTGCCAACGATAAATCAGCTGGCGATTAAGATTCGTTTCCGGGATCTGAGCTCCATCCAGACTCATTCTGACCGACTCCTTTATCTTTGAAATAATCCCTTCTTCATTAATAAGTAATTGCCCATGCTTGCGGGAATTCCTTTCATACCAGATGAAGTAGACTGAGGCTCCCACTGCCAATCTGCAGATAATGGAGTGAAGAGATGATCCTTTGGTGATTTTAGAGAGCCAAGGTCTCAAAAGCTCCCAAGAAGAAGGGTAGTGCTCCAAGCCGCATATAAGAGCAATTGAGGTCCAAATCCGGGTGGAATATGGGCAGTTGAAAAACAGATGATTATGATCCTCCAAATGGCTATGGCACAGTAAACAAGAGGATTGACTATGAATCCCGAATGAAAGAAGTCGGTCTTGGGTGGAAAGTCTACCTTTAATAGCAAGCCACAGAGTGAAGGAATGCCTAGGCACATGGTGAGAAAACCAGACAAGATGAGCCCAATCCACTCGCTGGGAAGAAGACCGGATACGATTCCATACACCTTTAATGGAGAAGATCGGTGAACCATCCCAAAGAGTGTTATCCTGAAGACTGCAATCGGGGAGGGGATGAGATGAAGATGCCTCTTTCAAAGCAATCAGCTCCACAGAGTTTGCAACCGGCCATCTCCACCCCCCTACTGAAAGGATGGCACTGACCTTAGCATCTTTCCCAAGACCTGAATCAGATATAACTCTAGCATTTGAGGAAGAACAAATAGGTCCAAGGGGTCTCCAAGAATCAAACCAAAGCGAGGTATCTTCACCATTCCCAACTTTAACAGAGATGAAAGCCTTCACACTATCTCTAAGCTTTAGAATTTTCCTCCAGGTCCATGAGCAATTCCAAGGCACTTTGGCCACCCAGAAGTGGTCTTTATGAAGCAGGTTCCTCTTGACCCAAGCAGCCCACAAAGAATTGGAGCAAGGCTGGCAAAGAAGCCAAATATAACGGGTCATGGAGGCAGCATTCCAATCACGAATCTTTTTAATTCCCAACCCTCCTTCAACTTTCGGGCAGGAGATATCGGACCAGGCCACTTTAGCACCATGGCGGTTCAAGGAAGAGCCTTTCCATAAGAAAGCCGATAGAATACCTTCAATATCTTTGATGACTTTGACGGGAAGAATGAAATGGGAGCTCCAAAAAGTCTGGATACTGAAGAGAACCGAATGAATAAGTTGTAACCTCCCAGCATAGGAGAGGAACCGATTGGTCCAGAGCTTGATCCTCCTCAAAATACGATCGACCAAGGCATGGCAGTCAAGAGCTTTAAGTTTGGAGGAAATGAGAGGAACCCCAAGATATCTGATAGGGAGTTTGCCCAGATTGTAACCAATGAAATTCGCAATCTCATGATGCAAAGGAGCCGTCACACCCGAGATAAAAATGGAGCTTTTAGAACTGTTAGGTGTTAAACCCGATAGAGAGGAGAAAGTATCAAGAGCATCCTTAACCACATTGATGGAATTAAGATCCCCATGGCAAAAGACCAGTAAATCATCCGCAAAGCATAAGTGGGTTAAGTTGGATTTCCGGCATCTCCAATGATAGTTGAAAGACGTGGAGGATTTGATTTTCAGGTCAAGAATCCGAGAGAAGACATCCATACAAATGGTAAATAAATATGGAGATAACGGATCACCTTGGCGGAGGCCTTTCTTCCCTTCAAAGAAACCATGAAGTTCCCCATTAATAGCAATTGAGTACTTGGCAGAAGAGACACAAGCCTTGATCCATCCAATGAAGATAGCAGGGAATCCAAGAAGGCGGAGAGAATCCCACAGGAAGTCCCAACGCACAGAATCGAAGGCCTTCATAAGATCAATTTTGAGAGTACAGTTCGGGCTGCTTGATGAGAGATGATATCCTCGAACAAGCTCCTGGGCCATCAAAATGTTGTCACCGATATGCCTAGAATGCACAAAAGCCGATTGAGCTTCAGATATAATAGATGGAAGGACTTCTGTCAGACGATCAGCGAGGAGCTTGGAGATGCATTTGTAGATCGTATTGCAGCAAGAGATAGGTCTGAAGTCCTTTAATTTGGAGGCATTGGGAACTTTAGGAATGAGAGCAATAGTAGTGCAATTTGCTTCCTTGAGAAGAATTCCATTAGTAAAAAATTCCCTGATGGCCGCAGTGATGTCCGGTCCAACAACATGCCAGGTCTTATGGAAGAAAAAGGCGTTGAAACCGTCAGGGCCAGGAGCTTTGTTAGGATGAAGTCTGAAGAAAGTAGCTTTGATAACATCGTCCGAGAAATCGCCGCATAAGTTAGAAATTTGATCTGGAGAAAGAGTGCGGTCCTTGAAGAAATTGATCATCCCGCTGCCATCATAAATGGATCCACAGTCCTTGCCAAGAAGGTGCATATAGAATCGAACCACCTCATTACAGATCTGATCCTTCTCCCGAATCCAATCCCATTTTCATTTTGAATGCAGAGAATCTTGTTCACATTGTTTCTACCTTTAATAGAGTTGAAGAAAAAAGCAGTGTTGCGATCACCTTCTTTCAACCATTGAACTCGGCTTCGCTGCCTTACATAGCTCTCTTTCCCCCTAGTGAGAAGAGATAGTCGCTTTGCACAGTCCATCTCCCTCATCAATAGGTCAGGGTCATTTGATCCAGCAGCAACAGCAGACTGAAGAACAGCCAGCTCGTTGCGAAGAGCAGTAAGATCACCATTAATCAACTCATTCTTGGTCTTGCTCAGCGCTTTCAATGCCGATTTAACAAGTTTAAGTTTTTGTATACTTTGAACATTGCATATCCAGCAATAGGAGTGCTCCAGATATCCTCAATTAATGGGAGAAATTCGTCGAATTCAGACCAAAAGTTGAAAAATTTGAAGGGTGATTTGAATAGAGGGAACTTCATTCCAAGATCAACAACTGCCGGGGAGTGATCTGAGAGTCCATAAGGTAGGAATTCAGCAGTAGATTGAGGGAAGGAGTTGAACCATGGAGGATTAACAAGTGCACGATCCAGCTTCCTAAGAATGTGCCCAGTCATTCTGGAATTATGCCAGGTGAAGAAACACCCGCCGTAGCGAAGATCATCCAGGCCAGCTTGAAACAGAGAGTTATTAAACTCATCCATGATGCAGGGCCACTCAGAAGAACCACCCTTCCTTTCATGACGGAAGCGAATGGCATTGAAGTCCCCCATTACAATCCAAGGGCGCTGAGCGAAAGAGATTGCATGATCTCTCAGATTATTCCATAACTGTCTTCTTGCCGTAGCTTCATTAGAACCATAAGCAAATGAGGCAATAAACTGAGCATTAGAAGAAAGAATTGTGATAGTGAGATGGAAGATCTGGTCATTTTTGGAAACAACACTAGCATTAATCATTTTAGGATCCCACCAGACCCAGATTCTACCAGAGCTATCCCCATCATACAGATTGATGCTATTCCAGCCCTTAATCATACTCTGTTCGAATTTCTCCTTGCTACTAGGCTTAATCTTAGTCTCAAGCAGAGCTAAACAAGAGAGCTTTTGAGAGTGCACAAAATGGCGAATTTCCGAATGCTTAGATGGATCATTAAGGCCCCGAATATTCCAAGAGCCTAGCTTAATCATTTGGGTTAAAGGAGAGATTCCTCTGGAACAAGCCATCGGGACATCCAGGCAGATGTCGGATCGGCGGAGACGAGGAAGGAGAAGAATCCTCACATCCAAAACAGGGGGGGGATAAAGCAGAGGAGGAGAAGTCCCTAAACAAGAGAAACAGAGGAATTTCCAATTGGGACTGTAGCTACTGTAGCAAATGCATTCGGATCGTCAAATTTCGGATCGTCAACAGCTCCTGTACCAGACGGATCGTCAGCAGCAAACGGATCAACACCCGGTACTGTAGCTACTGTAGCTACTGTAGCAAATGTAAGCGGATCGTCAAATAACGGGTCGTAAAATACTGTAGCTACTCTAGCTACTGTAGCAAATGTAAGCGGATCGTCAATAACGGGTCGTAAAATACTGTAGCTACTGTAGCTACTGTAGCAAATGTAAGCGGATCGTCAAATAACGGGTCGTAAAATACTGTAGCAAATTCATAAGAATTGGTAGAGGAGATCAATCCACTAGCAGAAGAAACACGATGAGAGAGAGCCTTTGTAGGATGAAGATGCAGAGCATTGGAGGAAGGGGAGGACATATTCAACACAATACAAGAGATATTTTGAGAGTGAACAAGGTGACGGACCTCCGAGAGCTTTGAGGAATCGTTGAGGCCCCGGATGTTCCAAGAAGCTAGCTTAATCATTTGGAGGACTTTGAAGACTTCCCTCTGGGATTGGCCGAACATCCAATCTTCTTCTTGTCCTTCTTCTTCCTTCCCAGTTTCATCTCCACTTCATCAATCATATTGAGCTTCCTAGCAAGGAGAGGGGTACTGGATGGGGACGAGGAAGGGGAGGAAATCACGCTGACGACGGGAGAAGAGTACTCAGTAACGGAGGAGTCCCCAACCAGAGGAGCAGATGAACAACCCACAGGGCCATCGAAGAGCACAGGGACAACAGGAAGAGGAGCATTAGACTGAAAGTTTGATCTTAGTGGTTGATCTTGGAATGAAGTTCCCTCTATTCAAATCACCCTTTAAATTTTTTCAACTTTTGGTCTGAATTCGACGATCCGATATTTGACGATAAGAGGAGCATTAGATCTTATTTTGATCTAACCCGAACTTGTGCCAATGCCCGAGATTCGACTTGATTCAGAATTGACATTGGTTTGATCTAACCCAATTTTTAAACAAATGCAGCATATTGAACTAAATTCAAGTTTGATCTTCGTTTCATTCAAACTAATCTTGTGGAGCATTGCTCTAGATTGGACTTGATCTGAGTTCGATCAAATGAAAAGAGATCAAAGTTTGATCTAGGCCGATCATATTATAATGTTTTAGATTGAAATTGATTCGGGCTTTGATCTTATTTGATCTGAACTAATCATGGAGTAACACTCTAAATTGAACTCGATTCGGGTTTGACCTAACTTGATCTTCGAACGATGCTCCTAATTTAACTTGATTCAGGTTCGATCAGAGTTTGATCTAAATTGATATCGAAGCAATGCTTCATATTATACTTAATTTGGGCTCCATCTTGGTTTGAACTAACCCGATCTTGAAGCAGCACTCTAAAAAAGACTTGATTTAGGTTTGTTGTTTTATCGAACCCGATTTTAGGGCAACGCTTTAGATTTGATCTGATTTGGGTTTATTCTAAGTTTGATCAAACCCAATCTTAGTGCAATGCTCTCGATTAAACTTGATTTGGGTATTATCTTTAACTTCATCGAGCCTAATCTTAGAGCAACACTCAAAATTAGACTTGATTAGTGTTTGATCTAACCTGATCATGATGCAGCATTACTCCATATTGAACTTGATTCATCTTAGAGCTAAGATTGATCCAACCCGACCTTAGAGAAATGCTCCATATCGAACTTTATTTTGGGTTTGACCTAAGTTCGATCCGACCCTATCTTGGAACAATGCATTAAATTGCATTTGATTCATATTTGATTTGAGTTTGAACCAAATCAATCTTGGAGGAATGCAGCATATTTCACTTAATTCGAGATTGATATAAGTTTGATCCAATACGATCTTTGAGGAATGCTCTACATCGGACTTGATTTGTGCCTGATCTTGGTTTGATCAAGCTCAACCTAAGATCAAGGCTCCATATTGAACTTAATTCCGATTTGATCAAAGTTTAGTTGAACCGATCTTAGAGCAATGTTACATATTTGATTTGTTCCAGGTCCGATTTAAGTTTAATCCACCCTGATCTTAGAGCAATGCTTTAAATTGAACTTGATTGGGGTTTGATCAAAGGTTGATTGAGTTCGATATAACAATAATAGAATCCAGATTGGACTTGATTTGGGTTTGATATAAGTTTGATCCAACTCGATCCTCGAGCAACGCTCTCGATTTGACTTGGTTTGGGTTTGATCCAACCTTTTCTTAGAGCAATGCTGCAAATTAGATTTGATTCATGTGGATCTAATTTGATCTAACCTGGTCTTGTTGCAATGCTTTAGATTGGACTTATTTTGAAATTTGATCTAAGTTTGGCTCGACCCGATCTTGGAGCATCACTTCCAATTGGACTTGACTCAGAAGGTTTGATCTAAGTTTGATCCAATCCGAACTTAGAGCAACATTCCAAATTCAAATTGATTTAGCCTTGATTTGGCCCGATCTTGTAGCAACGCTCCAGATTGAACTTCATTTAGCTTGATGTAGGTTAGATCTAATCCAATCATGGAGTAATGCTTCGATTGAACTTGATTTTAGTTTGATTTCACCCAATCTTAGTGTAACGCTCGAGAATGAACTTTATTTGGGTCTGAACTTAGCTCCATCTAACCCGATCTTAGAATAATGCTCTATATTTAACTTTATTTAGGATTGATCTTAATTTTATCCAACTCGATATTATAAGTGCAGATTGAACTTGATTTGTGTTTGATTTAATTTGATTTAACCATATCTTGATTCAACACTCTAAATTGAAGTTGATTCATGTTTGATGTAAATTTTATCCGACCCAATCTCAGAGCAATTGTCTAGATGGGATCTGATTTGGGTTTAACTTGAAGCAACACTCTAAAATAGACTTGATTTAGGTTTGTTGTTTTATCAAACCCCCAATTTTAGGGCAACGCTTTAGATTTGATCTGATTCGAGTTTAATCTAAGTTTGATCAAACCCAATCTTAGTGCAATGCTCTCGATTAAACTTGATTTGGGTATTATCTTTATTTTATCGAGCCTAATCTTGGAGCAACACTCAAAATTGGACTTGATTAATGTTTGATCTAACCTGATCATGCAGCATCACTCCATATTGAACTTGATTCATCTTAGAGCAAGATCCAACCTGACCTTAGAGAAATACTCCATATCGAACTTTATTTGGGTTTGACTTAAGTTTGATCCGACCCTTATCTTGGAACAATGCATTAGCTTATTTGATTTGAGTTTGAACCAAATCAATCTTGGAGGAATGCAGCATATTTCACTTAATTCAAGATTGATATAAGTTTGATCCAATACGATCTTTGAGGAATGCTCTACATTGGACTTGATTTGGGTTTGATCTTGGTTTGATCAAGCTCAATCTAAGATCAAGGCTCCATATTGAACTTAATTCCGATTTGATCAAAGTTTAGTCGAACCCGATCTTAGCGCAATGTTACATATTTAATTTGTCCATGTTTGATTTAAGTTTAATCCACCTTGATCTTAGAGCAATGCTTTAAATTGAACTTGATTGGGGTTTGATCAAAGTTTGATTGAATTCGATCTAACAATAGAATCCAGATTGGACTTGATTCGGGTTTGATATAAGTTTGATCCAACTCGATCCTCGAGCAACGCTCTCAATTTGACTTGATTTGGGTTTGATCTATATTAGTCTAACCTTTTCTTAGAGCAATGCTGCGAATTAGACTTGATTCATGTGGATCTAATTTGATCTAACCTGGTCTTGTTGCAATGCTTTAGATTGGACTTATTTTGGAATTTGATCTAAGTTTGGCTCGACCAATCTTGGAGCATCACTTCCAATTGGACTTTACTCAGGTTTGATCTAAGTTTGATCCAATCCGAACTTAGAGCAACATTCCAAATTCAAATTGATTTAGCCTTGATTTGGCCCGATCTTGTAGCAACGCTCCAGATTGAACATCATTTAGCTTGATGTAGGTTAGATCTAGTCCAATCATGGAGTAATGCTTTGATTGAACTTGATTTTAGTTTGATTTCACCCAATCTTGGAGTGACACTCGAGATTGAACTTGATTTGGTTCTGATCTTAGTTCCATCTAACCCGATCTTAGAACAATGCTCTATATTTAACTTTATTTAGGATTGATCTTAATTTTATCCAACCTGATATACATAAGTGCTCTAGATTGAACTTGATTTGGGTTTAATTTAATTTGATTGAACCATATCTTGAATCAACACTCTAAATTGAAGTTGATTTATGTTTGATGTAAATTTTATCCAACCCAATCCCGGAGCAATTATCTAGATGGGATATGATTTGGGTTTGACCTAGTATGATATAACTTGAACTTGGTTCAACTCATGGTTGAAAAATCTCTCTAAGTAACTGTCTAGATTGCACTTGATTCAAATTTGATCTAATTAATCTAACTTTGATCTATCAATATTGAAGGAATGCTCGAGATTGAACTTAATTGAGGTTTGATCTAAGTTTGATCCAATACAATCTTGAAACTATGCTTTATGTTGGACTTGACTCATGTTTGATTTAAGTTTGATCTAATATCAATCTTGGAACAACACTCCGTATGAGATTTTATTTAGGTCCGATCTTAGTTTGATCTAACCTGAACTTGCCAATGCCCCATATTCGACTTGATTCAGGGTTGACATTGGTTTGATCTAACCCAATTTTTAAGCAAATGCAGCATATTGAACTTAATTCAAGTTTGATTATCGTTTGATTCAAACTAATCTTGGAGCATTAACCTGATCATGATGCAGCATCACTCCATATTGAACTTGATTCATCTTAGAGCTAAGATTGATCCAACCCGACCTTAGAGAAATGCTCCATATCGAACTTTATTTTGGGTTTGACCTAAGTTCGATCCGACCCTTTTTTTTTTTTTTTTTTGAAAGTAAAGGTGAGAACTATATTGACATAAGGATTTAAAGTACATGATCACGGGGCATACCCCGGAAGATACAAGTAGCAAGCAGTGGGAGTTATAACCACCAAAACGGAAAGACAACCTCATACAATGGGAAAGACAACCCAAAGGTTTGGACTGCCATTGCCTCGATGTGTGATCTCATGCAGTTCTTCCCCCAATGTGTCGAGAGCTTCTCTCTCTAAGGATGAGAGCTTCTCTCTCTAAGGATTCTTTCCCCTGATTTTTCCCCTGTTTCTTCGATCTTGTCTTTTAATCTGGTTTTAATGGAAGATTCTCCTTCAGTTCCTGGTACTTTAAAATTTCTTTGTTCTGTTCCTGGATCCTTTCGGGAGGTATAGCTTTGGATGATGAAGTCTCGGCTCCCTCATCTACAACTATCTTCCCTCGGCTGTTGGTCTTCCGGTGGAGAATGTGGCCGTTTTAGGCTTATCTTCCTCCGTCCCTTCCCGTGGTGGTGTTGTCTTGGACGTCTCTCCTGGTGTATGCAAGGATGGTGCTTGGAAGAAGGATTTGGCTCCCTCTGTTCGCCTTTTGGCCTCTGCCTCAAAGGGGGACAGATTCGCTTCTTTCAGCAAGTCGATGGTTTCCAGCGGCTGCTCTGTTGCTGTGGATGGAGCGGATTTCTCAGCATCAGGTGATTCTCTTTCCCTGGTTGAAGATTTGAGGCCGATTTCCATTGTTCCCTCTGAGCAAGCTCCGTTGGATCAGAATCCACCCTTTTACCCGGCTCATGACCTTTCCTCTATTGTGCCCGTTGGCCATTATCCTCAGTCTGATTTTGGATCTTCATCTGGACTTTCTCCCCTTCCCAAGGTACCTATTGTACCCGCTAACAGCCTTTTGCCTCCTTCCGCTAAGCTCCAAAAAACTGATTCAAATTTCCCGCCCCTTCCTCTTTCCTCAAAATCTGCTGGTTTTCCTCCTTGTGCGGCTCTCCCAAAGCCGAGTTCTGGCCTTGATGGTGGGGCCTTGGATGATAAGAGCAATTCTCACCCATCTTGGGCTTCGTTAGTCAAGGATAGCCCGGCTGGTTTAAAACTCTCTTTCATTAAGCCTAATCCCATTTCAAAGGAGGGCAAAGTCAGATTCTCTCTCCCTTCTTCTATTGCCCATAAGGGGGCTGCTGCTTGGAAAAACACTTTGGTGGGGTTTTTTCTTGATAAATTGCCATTCTCTCTAGTTCAAACTTGTGCTAAGAGGCATTGGGAAAATCTTGGTCTTGATGATGTTCTAAGCAACGGGAATGGTTTCTTTTTTTTCAAATTTTCTGATTCGGGGAGAGTCTCTGATGTTTTGGGGGGAGGCCCTTGGCATTTTGGGGGTAGACCCATTTTCTTAAAAGCTTGGACTCCCTGCATGAATTTATCCAAGGACGGCTGCAAAACAGTTCCAATTTGGGCTCACTTTCATAATGTCCCGTTAGAGCTTTGGACGGATGAAGGCTTAAGTTACTTAGCTAGCATTGTTGGCAAGCCTCTTCATGCTGATAAGATGACTTCTTCATTAAAGCGTTAAGCTACGCTAGAATATGCATTGAGATCAATATTGAAGATTCTCTCCCTAATGCTTTTGATATTGAAATGGAGGATGGAAGTGTTATTGAAATCCAAATTGAGTATAATTGGGTCCCTAAGAAATGTGTGGTTTGTAAAGAATTTGGTCATTTATCCACAAATTGCAAGAGGGTAAGTCATCGAGTCTGGGTTCCGAAATCATCTCATGCTCACTCAAACCCTCTTTTAGATGGGAGACGGAAGCTTGCGAATGATTTTGGTGTGTCGGATCAGCAAGCAAATTCTCCCAAAGTTCAGCAAGCAACTAAGCCCAATGATCAGCCAGCAACTCAGTCCGAATTTCAGCCTCCTTCAGATTGTGCATTATTCAGCACGAGTAACTCTTTTGATTCCCTTAATTTGATTTCTGATCAGACTGCAGCTATGGTGGACAATGCTGTGTTTGTTGATCATCAGGGGTTGAGGCCATCGCTGCTGGTTCCTTTGTTTCGGGAGGCTGCGATTCTTTGAACTCTTTTGCTCTCCTACAAAACACTTCTGTTACTCATGCTGATCGGAAGATTGGTGAAGCCTCTATCCCTCTGAGTCTTGCTGAGATCTCTGCAGAGCCTGGTGATGATGCCAAGGGCATATGCTCTTCCTTTCCGGTGATTGTGTCGGATTGTCCAAGCCCTTCGGACTCTCATTAATAAGGTTGATCCTTCTTCTCCTTCGTCCTACTCAAGTACTCCTTTGCTGGCTAGGAGGTTAACTATGGTTGATGAGCTCGAGAAGATGCAGGGCAAGAAGCTGAAGCTGAAGAAGAAGAAAAGGAGAGCGGGGAACTCCGGGGGGTCGGCTTCCAAATGATTAATCTTGCTTCTTGGTTCAGTCAGGGTCTCTATGATCCTGCTAAAGTTACGGATTCTAGCTTCTTGGCTCTTTCTCAATATCTCCCTTGTATAGCTCTTCTTGAATTTTTCTGGCCGTCAGGTTGCCCTGTTTCTCCGTCTGCTGCTCCTCCTGGTGTTGCTTGGGGGGATTTGGTTTTTTCGTCGGTTCTCTTGGTTGCTTCTCGCGATGGGGGAGCATTTGGCTCTATTTCTTCTCGTTGTTCGTCCGCATCAATGAAGAAGAAGGATCGGAAGATGTTTGGATGTTCAGGGATTCCAAGAGCTGAGCATTCCCCTGCTTCTATTGAGAAATCGATTGCGGATCTTGACGATCCGATCGATTCAGTCTGTGTGCCGCTTCCGGATTCTGACGATCCGTTTTCATCTGCTACAGTAGCTACAGTAGTTTCCGACCCGTTATTTGACGATCCGATTACTATTGCTACTGTAGCTACTGTAGCTACAGTATTTTCCAACCCGCAATTTGACGATCCGATTTCCTTTGCTACAGTAGCTACAGTTTTGATTGTTCCGAGTGCCAGTTCCCCTGTTTCCTCTGTTCGGGACTCTTTCTTTCTGCATTGCCACCTTGTGAGGCCTCGTCTCCCTCGTCTCCTTCTAGCACAGGCTAGGAGGCTGAAAGCTGAAGCTGAAGCTGATGATGATGAATAGGAGAGCGGTGAACTCCGGGGGGTCGTCTTCCTTGGATCCTTGATGATTAATATCGCCTCCTGGAATATTAGGGGTCTAAATGACCCCTCCAAACAGTTTGAGGTTCGCAATTTAATTAAGTCTCAGAAGTTAGCTTGCTTAGCAATTCTTGAAACAAAGATCAAACCATGCAATAAAACTTTCTTTGAGCATTCCTTATTGATAAACTGGAAATGTGTTAGCTACTATGATGGGATCGGCTCGGGTCGGATCTGGGTGTGGTGGGATCCATCCAAACTCTGCGCTGATTGCATCTCCTTGGAGGATCAAGTCATTCATATTTCCTTCTCCTTGAGTAGCTCTGGGGAAAATTTCTCTGCCTCTTTCGTTTATGCTGCAAATGATAGTCCTTCTCGGAGGTCATTATGGAGCAGTTTGAAAGTTCATGCTAGATCTGTTGCCCATCTGCCTTGGATCATCCTGGGTGATTTTAATGCTGTCCGTTACAGATATGAGAGAAAAGGTGGTAGCACTGGATGGCCTTCTATCATGGAAGAGCTGAATGATTTAGTTCTTGAAATCGGGGTGGATGATCTGAGATTTGGTGGCTGTTTGTTCACTTGGCACAATGCGAGATCTTCTGGGCATATCCTCAGGAAGTTAGATAGGGCTCTCGTCAACTCAATCTGGCTCAATTCTTTTCCCAATGCTGTGGCTGATTTCTTGCCATTTGGGATCTCTGATCATTCGGCTGCTGTTGTCAAGCTGGGGACCCGCCACTACACTATCAGACCCCCCTTCAAATTTTTTAATCATTGGGCTGGATTTGACGAATTCTTACCTCTGGTTGAGACGATCTGGAGCTCCCGTGTCGATGGGCATGCTATGTTCAGGGTGTGTAAGAAGTTGAAGATGTTAAAACCTGCGTTAAGGAATCTTTGCATTGCTAAGAATGCTGGGCTTAATGAGGATCTGGTTGAGCTTCGAAAGGAGCTCAATGATATTCAGTTGGCTATTGCTTCTGGCAATCAATCGACTGAGCTTATTGATAAAGAACGATTGTGTGCAAGGAGGCTTAACTTAATTTGTAATAGAAGGGAATGTTATGCTAGGCAAAAGAGCAGGATCCAATGGCTGCGGGAAGGGGATCACAATTCTTCTTTCTTTTTCAATTCTATCAAAAGCAGGATCAATGCAAACAAGATTATTAGAATTCAAGAGGATTCGGGTGCTTGGATAGAGGATAAGTCTCAGATCAGTCATGAGGTTATTGATTATTTCAAGCATCTCCTGGGTTCTGATTGTTCCACTGTCTATGAAGGGATTGATTCTCTCAAGCCGTATGTGAACCAGGTCCTTTGTGCCGAGAATTTCAGATTGTTAGACTCTCCTTTCTCTAATGAAGACATCAGGAAAGCTATGTTCAGTCTCCACCCAAACAAAGCCCCTGGACCGGATGGCTTCAATGCTTTCTTCTTCCAGAAGGCCTGGCCGATTGTAGGGGATGAGGTAACTGCTGCTATCAAGGACTTCTTCGCTAATGGTATGCTTCTTAAGGAAGTCAATTGCACCATCATTGTTCTTATCCCTAAATTTCCTAATGCCTCCAAGCTGAGGGATTTCAGACCTATCTCATGCTGCAACACCCTTTATAAATGCATTACTAAGCTGATTGCCAATTGGTTGAAGGGAGTTCTCCCTTCTTTTATTAATGAGGCACAAGCTGCCTTCGTCCATGGTCGACACATAGGAGATAATATCTTAATGGCTCAGGAGCTTGTCCGTGGATATCATCTCCAGTCATCCTCCCCTAAATGTTCCCTCAAGATTGATATTAGGAAGGCTTTCGATTCGGTCAGATGGGATTTTCTATGGGATGCTTTGCAGCTTCTTGGATTTCCTCCTCGATTCATTGGGTGGACTAAGAGCTGCGTCTCTTCTGCTAAATATTCGGTGGCTATCAACGGTGAGCTCAACGGCTTCTTTGAAGGAAGGAAAGGCATTCGTCAAGGTGACCCTATCTCGCCCTATTTATTTGTGATATGCATGGATATCTTCTCTCGGATCTTGGACCGGAAAATTCAAGAGTCTCCTTCTTTTACTTACCACTGGAGATGTAGGAAATCAAAGATTTCTCATCTCTGCTTTGCTGATGATCTAATGATCTTTTGCCATGGTGATCTGCACTCTATAGAAGTTGTGATGGATGCCCTTTCTATCTTTTCCTCTCTCTCGGGCCTGTGCCCAAATGTGGATAAATGCTCTATCTTCTTATCAGGAGTCAATGGCAATGTGCATCATGATATTGTGAATTATGTTGGGTTTCCTATTGGGTCATTTCCCATTAGATACTTGGGGGTGCCGCTTATATCTTCTAAGCTCAACGCACTTGATTGCCAAGCCCTGGTTGATCGGATGCTGGGGAGGATTAAAATCTGGACTAATCGTTTCCTTTCATATGCAGGAAGATTACAGCTTATCCAATCTGTTCTTTTTAGTATTCAGTCTTTCTGGTGCGCCCACTTTATTCTTCCTGCCAAAGTCACCAAATCCATTGAAAGCATCCTCTCGGCCTTCCTTTGGAGTGGGGTGTCCTTGATGACAAGTGGTGCTAAAGTCGCTTGGTCGGATGTTTCTTCTCCCAAAGCTGATGGTGGCCTAGGGATTAAGAAAATCAAGGACTGGAATATTGCCTCCATGACTCATTATATATGGCAATTATGTAAGCCTGGCTCTTCCTCATTATGGGCTGCTTGGGTTAAGTTGAATCTATTGCATAAGGAGCAGTTCTGGGTGGCTAAAATCCCTTGGAATTGTTCGTGGACTTGGAGAAGACTTCTCAAGATCCGACATTTGGTGCAGCCTTTCATCTCTGTGAAAGTTGGGAACGGGGACAGTACATCGCTGTGGTTTGATGCTTGGAGGCCTCAAGGCCCTATATGTTCTTCTCCTCAGGCTAGAGTTATCTTTGACTCGGGTCTCTCTGTTGACGCTAAGGTAAGCGCCATTATCTCCTCTGGCCATTGGATGTGGCCTCCTGCCAACTCTCCTGAGCTGATCAGCCTGAAAGAGGAGTCTACTTCTCTTCTCTTGCCCGATTGCTCTCATGATGACAAAGTCCTGTGGGATGGGTCATCTGTTTTCACAATCAAGAAAGCTTGGAGGGTCCTAAGGACCCCCTCAATTCGTGTTCCTTGGGCTCATTTGGTTTGGTTCAAGCATCATGTTCCGAGGCACTCTTTCATTCTTTGGCTGGCAATTCATGGTAGGCTTCCTTCTCAGGATCGCCTCCTATCTTTCGGAATTATCAGTCATATGGAGTGTTACTTTTGTCACGAGGATGTGGAAGATCATAATCACCTCTTCTTTACCTGCTCCTTCTCTCGTCAGGTTTGGACTGCCATTGCCTCGATGTGTGATCTCATGCATTATCCCTCCTCTTGGGAGACCCTCTGGCCGAGACTATGCTGCATTATCCGTGGAGCTACGCTCATCTCCATTATCAGGAGGCTTGCTATCGGTGCTTCTCTCTACTTTCTATGGATGGAAAGGAACTCTCGGAAGCATGGGAGTTTTCTTCATAATGAGAGAGGAATTATTAGTCTTATTATGGACTCTATCAGGCATGTTTTGGATGGCTCTAATTTCCCTCTTAATGCTGCAAATCTGCGTTTGATTCAGATTTGGCATCTCCCCGATACTTTGCTTCTTTGATTTCCTGTCTTGTAGTTAAGTGGGATGTTTTGTAATTTCCGATTGGCTGTTCTTTTCACCCGTTTGGGGGTTGTCTTCCCCTTGCTAGTTTTTATTTTTCTAGGGCTCTGTCCCATTCCTTGTATTTAAATCTCCTCATTAATACATATCACACTTTTAACTTTCAAAAAAAAAAAGACAACCCAAAGGAGGAAGGAGCAGCTATCGAGGCTAACTACAAAAAACCAATAAGATCAATAAGATCGAAGACAGATATAATCATCTCAGAAGGGTAGGGGGAAGATCCCAAACTTGAATCACATGGAGATTTGCTGTATTTCGAGGAAATTCAGCACCATCCAGTTTTCTCCTGATAGAGTCCATGATTATAGTGACGAGCCCTCTTTCATTTTGGAGAATGCAATCATGTTTGCGAGAGTTCCTTTTATACCATATGAAGTACACAGTGGCTCCCAAAGCAAGTCTCCTAATAGTCGAAAGAAGCGAGGACCCTCTAAGTGTCCTGCAGAGCCACGGCCTCAGATTCTCCCAAGTAGAAGAAAGTGCAATAGTTCACATTTACAAGCAATTGTAGACCAAACCCGAAACGAATATGGGCAATCAAAGAAAAGATGATTGTGGTCTTCCACATCATCATGACAGAAATAGCAAGTAATATGATTGATTATCCCGTATGATAACAGCCGGTCTGAGTGGAGAGCCTTCCTCTAATTGCTAACCAAAGAATGAAGGAATGCCTTGGAACATGATTTTTTTTTTTTTTTTTGAAAGTTAAATGGGGTGAATTGTATTGATTTGCTGTAATAGGTACATGAAATCGGGATAAAACCCGAAGAGAGGTAGAGATCTCAAAGAAAGTCAGACCTCAAAAGAAAACCATGGGAATACATCCAGCAAGAGGTAGAGACCTCAAAAGTAAATCAGCCCGGATTACATCCAGAACCTAGCAAAAGAACTCAAAAGAAGAGCTACGAAGGAGATCAGCACAGGAGAGAAGGGAAAACTGCCACCTATCAATCAATTGGAGATTTGCAGTATTTCTGGGGAACTTTGCACCATCAAGCTTTAGCCTGACCGAATCCATAATCTTTATAACAATACCTTTTTCTGTGAGAGGAGGTCGCCCATGCATGCGATAGTTCCTTTCATTCCAAATGAAATACACAGTAGCTCCAAAAGCAAGTCTGCTGACACAGGAGAGTAGAGAAGAACCTTTGAGTTTCCTACTAATCCACGGCCTCAATCTCTCCCAAGTAGAAGGATAGTGCGCTAAACCACAGATAGCCGCAATGGACTGCCAAACCCGAGCGAAGAAGGGGCAGCTAAAGAACAGATGACCATGGTCCTCAGAACGACCTTGGCATAGAGAACAAGTCATGTGACCGAGAATGCCAAAAGATAGCAGACGATCCTGAGTGGAGAGTCTGCCTTTAATAGCTAACCATAAAATGAAGGAGTGCCTGGGAACATGAAGCTTAAACCAAACCAAATGAGCCCAGTAGACCCGCTGGGAAGGAGACCGGAGAGTATTCCAAACTCTTTTGATAGAGAATCCAGAAGACCCATCCCATAAAATCTTATCCTGACGACTGCAATCAGGAGGAGGAAGTGAACCGGATTCGCCTTTTAGATTGACCAAATCAATATAATTCGCCGCAGGCCACCTCCAGGTTCCAGAAGAGATAATAGCACTAACCTTTGCATCTTTGGAAAGACCCGAGTCAGTAATAACTCTAGCGTGGGGAGAGGAACATATAGGACCCTGGGGTCTCCAAGAGTCAAACCATAGGGAGGAATCATCGCCATTCCCCACGTCAACAGAGATGAAACTCTTCACTCTTCCCCGCATCTTGAGGATTTTCCTCCAAGTCCAAGAGCAGCTCCATGGAACCTTTGCCACCCAGAAGTGTTCCTTGTGCAGCAGATTTAACTTCACCCATGCAGCCCATAAGGAGGTAGGACTTGGTTGACATAATAACCAAATGAGTCGAGACAAGGAGGCAGCATTCCAGTCCCGGACCTTCTTAATCCCCAGCCCACCTTCATCCTTCGGAGTAGATAAATCAGCCCAAGAGACTTTGGCTCCATGACGATTTAAGGAAACACCATTCCAAAGAAAAGCCGAAAGGATGCTTTCAATCTCTTTGGTGACCTTTGCAGGAAGAATAAAATGGGCACTCCAGTAAGACTGGATGCTAAATAGGACAGATTGAATAAGCTGTAATCTGCCAGCATAGGAAAGAAAGCGATTAGTCCAAACCTTAATCCTCCCCAAAATGCGATCAACTAAGGCATGACAATCAGAAGCTTTGAGCCGGGTGGAGATGAGGAACACCCAGGTATTTGATTGGGAGAGAGCCAATAGAGACACCCAAATAGGATGCAATGTCCTGCTGCTCATGAACCGAAGCACCGGAGATGAACACGGAGCATTTGGACAAGTTTGGAGTAAGGCCAGATAGAGAAGAGAAGGTATCAAGAGTATCTTTGATCACCTTAATAGAATTCAGCTCCCCCCTACAGAAAACCATCAAATCATCCGCAAAGCATAAATGAGATAATTTGGATTTCCGACACCTCCAGTGAAACTTGAAAGAGGAGGAAGCTTGGATTTTCCGGTCAAGGATCCGAGAGAAAATATCCATGCATATAACAAATAAATAAGGAGATATAGGGTCCCCTTGACGAAGGCCTTTCTTCCCATCAAAGAAGCCGTTTAGTTCACCATTAATAGCCACAGAGAACTTTGCAGAAGAGACGCAGGAGCTGATCCAACTTATGAAGACTGGAGGAAATCCTAGAAGCTGGAGGGAATCCCACAGAAAGTCCCATCTAACAGAATCGAAGGCCTTCATTAGATCAATCTTAGGGCACAGTTTGAAGAGGAGGAGGGAAGGTGGTAACCTCGCACCAGCTCCTGAGCTAACAAAATGTTATCGCCTATGTGTCTTCCTTTGACAAAAGCAGACTGAGCATCGTTAATAAACGAAGGCAGGACGTGCTTCAGCCGATTAGCAAGGAGCTTAGAGATGCATTTATACACAGTATTGCAACAGGATATCGGCCTGAAGTCCTTCAATCTTGAAGCATTTGGGATCTTTGGGATGAGAGCTATAATCGTGCAATTGACCTCCTTGAGAAGAAGACCATTAGAGAAAAATTCCTTGATAGCTGTAGTGAAATCAGTTCCAACAATGTGCCACGATTTCTGGAAAAAGAAGGCATTAAACCCATCCGGTCCTGGAGCTTTGTTTGGGTGGAGGCTAAACAGAGCATCTTTGATATCATCCTCCGTAAATTCGCAACATAAATACCTTGATTGCTCAGGAGATAAAACACAGTCAACATACCCTGAGAGCTCATCTCTTCCGCAACATCCAGTGCTACAGTTCGAACCAAGGAGAGTGGCTGAAGAAATTGACAACCTCTTGGGCAATCTGGTCCTTCTCCCGGATCCATTCACCATTGTCCTTCTGGATGCAGTTGATCTTGTTGACATTGACACGGCCCTTAACAGAATTGAAGAAGAAGGCAGAGCATTGGTCCCCCTCTTTCAACCATTGGATCCTACTTCGCTGCCTAGCATAGCTCTCCTTTCCTTTGCAAGCAAGATGGAGCCGATTAACACAAGCAATTTCCTTCTCCAGGATATCATTTCCGTTGTTGCCCGCCGCGATAGAGGATTGCAAACCAGCAAGCTCAGATCGAAGCTGGGCAAGGTCACCATTGATAAGAGCGTTCTTGCGCCTACTAAGATCTCTCAAGGCAGATTTGACAAGTTTAAGCTTACTATAAAGTTTAAACATGGCATGACCACTAACCTGGGAGTTCCAAATATTCTCAACCAAAGGGAAAAATTCTTCAAATTCAGTCCAGAAGTTGAAGAATTTAAAAGGAGACTTGAACCGGGGAAGAGAAATCCCAAGCTTAACCACAATCGGCGCATGATCAGACAGCCCAAAGGGAAGGAACTCAGCAAATGATTGAGCAAAAGCATGAATCCACAAAGGGTTGACGAGAGCTCTGTCCAGCTTCCGCAAGATGTGCCCGTTCACTCTAGAGTTGTGCCACGTGAAGAGAGGGCCTCCAAATCTCAGATCATCCAAACCGGCTTCAAAGAGAATCATTTAGATCATTCATAAAGCTGGGCCATTCACTGCTGCCTCCTTTCCTTTACCTTTCAAAAAAAAAAAAAAAAAAAAAAAAAAACTGCTGCCTTCTTTCCTTTCATGTCTATAACGGATTGCATTAAAATCACCCAGAATAATCCATGGCAGATGAGAGAAGGACTTTGATTGGTCTTTCAAAATGGCCCAAAGCTGCTTCTTGGCCGTAGCATCAGAAGCTCCATAAACAAAAGAGGCAAGAACTTAACACCACTATTCCGAATAGTAATAGAGAGGTGAATGATCTGATCATGCATGGAAACAACCTCAGCATGAAGGAGTTTTGGGTTCCACCAAATCCAAATCCTTCCGGAGCTATCACCGTCATAGCAATTAACACAATTCCAGCCTTTGATCAAGCAGGATTGAAATTTCTCTTTATTACATTCCTTGATCTTTGTCTCAAGAAGGGCGAGACAAGAGAGATTCTGGGAATGAACAAGATGACGGATCTCCGAGTGCTTTGAGGGATCATTTAAACCCCGAACATTCCAGGAGGAAAGCTGAATCATTTGGAGTTCATGGAGAGGTTCCCTCTGAAACAAGCCATCGGGGAACCCAAGGCAGCTGGAGCAACAATCGGATCGTCAGAAGGAGCAATCGAATCGTCAAAAGCAACAATCGGATCGTCAAAAGCAACAATCGGATCGTCAGATGTTACAATCGGATCGTCAAATTCAGCTATCGGATCGTCAAAAGCAGCAATCGGGTCGCCAGCTGTAATCGGATCGTCAGCTGCTAACGGGTGAACTGTAGCAGCCGAAGCCTCAGCAGCATTCGGATCGACAGCAAGAGAAATGGCCCAAAAAGATGAGAATGCTGAACATTTGATGGAGGGAAGAGCTTAACCAATCCTTCCTTTCCATGACAAGGAGGATGGGAAGCAAGTTGAATCCAGATCACACCATCAAAACAGATAGCACAGATACATCCATGAAACAAGCTCATAAAAACCTTATCTTTGTTGCAAGCTTTAATATTTGATTCAAGGAGGGCTATACAGGTGAGAGATTGAGAAGGAACCAAGAAGCGAATTTCCGTATCTTTAGCAGGATCATTAAGACCCCGACTGACCCCAGAAGCTAGTTTAAACATTTGGAGTACAAGGAGGAGTTCCCCCTGGAGTGACTAGAGCTCCCGGACTTCATCTTTTCCTTCTTCTTCCTGCCCTGTTTTCTTTCCACTTCGTCAACCATGATGAGTTTCCTTGCAAGAAGCGGAGTGCATGAAGGGGACGAAAGAGGAGAAGGGTCCTCCCAGCCATGAGAGGAGGAGTCCTCCAAAGAGGTTGAAGGGATTCTGTCGGCTTTCTTATGGAAGGGATGTTCTTTGAATCGCAATGGTGCTAAAGTGGCCTGGTCGGACATCTCTTGCCCGAAAGAGGAAGGGGTTTGGGGATCAAAAAAATGAGAGATTGGAACTATGCCTCCATGACCCGCTATATCTGGTTATTATGAGCCCTGCTCAATCTTTGTGGGCGGCGTGGGTAAAGAATCTGCTTCACAAGATCACTTTTGGGTTGCTAAAGTTCCATGGAATTGCTCTTGGACTTGGAGGAAAATTCTTAAGCTTCGGGATAGAAGGCCTTTATCACTGTCAAAGGGGAATGGAGCCTCTACTTCCCTTTGGTTTGATTCTTGGAGAAGTCTTGGACCTATGCACTTCCTCAAATGCTAGAGTTATTTCTGACTCTGGTCTCAACAAAGATGCAAGGGTCTGTGACATGGCCAATGGAGATGGCCTGCTGCAAACTCTATTATGCTCATACTTAAAGGATGAGACTAGATCCCTTCCTTCACCCGACTGCAGTCATCCAGATCAGCCTTTGGGATGGTTCCACCGCTTTCTCCATTAAAAGAGTTTGGAACAGTATCCGTGCTCATAGCAGGCGTGTTGACTGAACTCATCTTCTTTGGTTTAAGCACCACGTTCCGAGGCACTCCTTCATTTTATGGCTAGCGTTCCGTGGTAGGCTAATCATGATCTCTTCGCTCCTTTGGTATCCACTGTCACTTAACCTGTTATCTTTGCCAAGAACAATCAGAGGATCATTGCCATCTATTTTTCAGCTGCCCTTTCTCTTTCCGGATCTGGTCTTTTAACTATGTGTGACCTTGAGCATTTCCTTCTTCATGGGAGCTCTTGAGACCGTGGCTCTGCAAAACATCAAAGGCTCTTCCTTCATTCCATTATCTGCAGACTGGCTTTAGGTGCTTCGCTATATCTCATTTGGTCTGAAAGGAACTCTCGCAAGCATGGTCAGCGACCTCTTAATGAAGTGGGTATTATTACAAAAATTTTGGAGTCCGTAAGGGCGAGTCTGGATGGCGCTACTTTCCCAAGAAGAAGAAGGCTCATCTCACTTTGATTGCAAGGTGGCAGCTCCCTTCCTCTATTTTGCGTTGACGACTTCGATTGGGCCATTGGATTAGATTCCTTCTGCTTACAATGTAATTATATTATTATCTGATCGCCCTTGTGTCTGGAGAACTCCTGTTGGCGGTTGTTTGCCCCTTGTTTTCCTCTCTTTTCGGGGATGCCCCGAGCTATGTATATCACTTGACCTTTTAGTAATATAATTAACACTTTCACCTTTCAAAAAAAAAGGAGGAGTCCTCCAAAGAGCATGTGGACCTACCGCATTAGGTGGCAGAATTCCCCTCTGATCTTTAGATACCAGAGACATCATCAGGACCGATGAGTCAACATTTGGAGCATCAGAATAAGAGCTTGATCTCTTAAGAGATGGCGGGCCACATGACTCATTGAATCAACATTAGTAGCATAATCAGACCCCTCAGGATCTGCAGACTTATCGGCATCCAAATGTAGAATATCAAAATGATTTTTTGAACTGCACAGACCTATAGATGTGAGGGAGACATTCGAAATGGCCATTGAATGAGGAACAGCCTGAACAATAGGTTTGAGGCATGCTGACTCCTAGAAGGGTGACTGCACATCAGGCAACTCCTTCGGCGCGAAGAGACCAGCTTCCAATCCCCATCAGCTTGAGGATAAGAGGGATGCGGGCTGCTTTCGGAACCCAAACCTGGTGGCTAACCTTTTTGCATTTGCTGGAAAGATGGCCAAACTCCTTGCAAACAGAGCATTTCTTAGGGATCCAATTGTACTCAATGGGGATTTCCAGGACACTGCCATCTTCCAATTCAAGATCAAAGTATTGGGGAGAGAATTTCAATGTTGATCTCAATGCAAATTCTAGCATAGTTGAGTCGCTTTAGAGAGGAGGTCATCTTATCCGCATGGAGAGGCTTCCCTACCATGCTGGCTAGATAGCTGAGCCCATCGGCCGTCCAGTACTCTAGCGGAACATTGAAGAAATGAGCCCAAATTGGTACCTGTTTAAAGCCCTCCTTTGAAAGGTTCATACAAGGACTCCACATCTTTAAGAAGATTGGCCTGCCTCCGAAATACCACGGGCCTCCCTCCAATGCAGTGTTTAAACTACCAGAATCAGAGAATTTAAAGAAGAAAAACCCGTTCCCGTTGCAGAGGACTTCTATTAGGCCCAGTTTTCCCCAATGACGATGAGCACAATTATGAACCAGGGTATAAGGAAGCTTGTCAAGGAAAAAACCCACCAAGGTGTACTTCCATAGAGAGGCACCCTTTTGAACTACAGAGGAAGGAATCTTTACTGTGGCTTTGCCTTCAGACGAATAGAAGGAGCTTTTATGAATTTCAGCTGCATAAGCCCCGGATCCTCTTTGACTAGAGACGCCCATGAAGAAAGATGCTGGGTCTTACATCAGCAGCCTTTGGGATATCCGCGCTAGGAGGAAGAACAGAGGAATTTGAAGAAAGCAGCGGCGGGGATGAACTGACGGACGGAGGCTTGCTCAGAAGATCAGCAGCTGCGCTGGGAGGGACAGAGAAGGCCTTCTGTAGAGCCACGTCAGCAGGACATGCATGTATATTTGAAGAAGGCAAGAGAGGCGGGAAATTTGATGCAGAGATTGAAATCCAGAGGAAGCCGGCAAAAGGCCTGAGTCGGGTACCAAAGAAGCGCCATCCGTAGCAGAGGAACCAACGGGTAATCCAGAGGTACCGCAACGGACCGGGTAAAAGGGAAAAGACTCCAGCTTCTGAGAACTCAGAGGAAGACGAGGGCAGATCTTCGACGATGAATCATGCCCCAGACCAATCTGAAGACCAGAGTAAAGGGTAGGAGTAGACGAAGATGCCGCATCTCCCTCAGCCGGTGCTATACCTTCCTTAAGATGCCCAGGGACAACAGGGACATCAGGATCAACCTCTCGCCTTCTATGACCAGCCTCCATCGCTACCGCATGGCTAGAAACAGTCAGACAGCGGCGCTGCATCCCACAAGGCTCACCCAGACCACTCCCTCCCTCAAAGCTCTCAGGAACAGAGCTCAGGCGGCGGAATCGCGAGCCATACGAGAATAAGATTCCGATGGAAGAAAAGGAGTGGCTGTTAAGGCCAGATCAGACACACCCGACCAGAAACTCCCTCAAAGCTCCCAGGAACAGAGCTTCGGGAAGAAGGAGAACCGAGAACCAAAGGATCAACCATCGAACGAGATTAACACTCAGCAGAGAAGGAAACGGGCAGCGAAATTGTAGAGAGAGAAGCTCCCATCGTAGAGAGAGAAGCTCAATGAGAGCCTTGCCTCACTCACATCGAGTTCCCTGGGCAATCTTGTTATGGTTTAAGCATCATGCCTTGGAACATGATGCTTAAACCATAACAAGATTGCCCAGGGAACTCGATGTGAGGGATTCCTAATAACATTCCAGGCTCTTTTGATTGTGAACACTAGAACCATCCCATTCTACTTTATCAATTTGTGAACAGTTGGGTGAAGGGAGGGTTCTTGATTCATCTTTCAGAGTAATGAGCTCATATGAATTAGCAATAGGCCAATTCCAATTGCCTGAAGAAATAATGGCACTAACCTTAGCATCTTTAGTGAGTCCCGAGTCGAAGATGACTCTAGCATGAGAGAAGAGCAAATAGGGCCTTGAGGTCTCCAGGAATCGAACCAAAGTGAGGTATTGTCACCATTCCCCACTTTCACAGAGATGAAGGCTTTCACTCTATCCCGAATCTTGAAAGTCTCCTCCAAGTCC
>UESW01004417.1:0-48153 GCA_900491605.1 Calamus simplicifolius
AGATGGATTAAGAGGTGAAAGGGATAGATGATTTGGGGGGAGAGAGAGCGAGAGAGGAGCCAAGGTGAGGGCTGTCAAAAATAGAAGGTGGCCTTAAAAGGGGAACAGAACCAGTAAAACATGGGTGGAAACGGCAGCACCTTGGTTTGAGAAAAATAGTAAACAAAATGGAGTGGATGCATGCTAAACGCGGTCAGCGGGTGACACGTGCAGAGCAGAGAGAAAATATGAGGAAAGTTGTTGACCTTGTACTGGGTGCGCCTATTCTGGAACCAGAACTTCACTTGTAGCGGTTGCAGCCCCACTTTCTCGCAAAGCTCTTTCCGCTGCTTGTCGTCCGGATGCGGGCATCTCCTGAAAACACTATTAAAAAAAAGAAAAGAAAAAAATAATTAAACAATAAAAAAGTTTCCATCTTTCATCTGGAAAAATATATATATATATACTGGGAAAATAAGTTTCCATCTTTCATCTGGAAAAATATATATATATATATATATATATATATATATACTGGAAAAAAAAAAAAAAAATAAAAGTAATGGATCTTATCCAATATTTCAGTTGAGAAAGGTCTTTCAGGGAACATACGATTCCAGCTCTATTATCTGGTCAGATGTATGCCTTTGGAGCCTCCTCCTCCTGGAAGGCCCCTCTTGTGGACCCTCACCGGCAGAGTCGTTTACAGCAACCTGATCATCATCTGGCGGAGGGGGTGGAGGATCATCTTCGTCCAGATCCAGTCTGAGAACCTCCACCCCCAAATTGACGTGGGACGGCTGCGGATCCTGATCTTGCTCATCACAACTGGGCCCTAGACCCTCGTGCATGATCTGTAACACCAAAAAAGAAGAACGTATTATTGAGCTGACAAAAGACAAAGCCTGTAAAGATCTGTAAAGAAAAGGATTAATGAGAGACGGGAAAAATAGTAACTGGAAGATCCACAACAGAAAAATAAACACAAACAAGTTTTCTTACCGATAATTCAGATCTACCAAAAACAGACAGAAAAATGCATGTTCTTACCATAAAAAATATCGATCAAAGTGAAAGAAGGAAAAGCATCCAAAAAAAATCGAAAGCCTACGGCTGAAAGAGCTGTAAGAAAAAAAAAAAAAAAGACTACGGTACGGTGTGAAACAAAAAATCATTCCTACACTAAAATAATCTATCATGAACGAGCAGTAGGAAGAAAGACTACGGCATCTCTCTCCTCTCCCTGTGAGTCATTAGAAGCGACCAAGGGAGAGCAGATGAAGACAGACCAAAAGTCTTACACAACAAAAGGAAAAAAAAAAAGACGCACTCTATCCGGATAGAAGAAGAAAGATTCTCTTTTGAGCAGGAAAAGAAAGAAACAAACTTCCTCTCCCTCTATGCAAGAAGAAGAAGAAAGCATCAGAGGAACTCACCCTCCCTTCATAAAACTCCATAGTGACAAATCTGCAAACCACTTGAGAAAACCTCTCAAACCTTCCTCAAAACCTCTCTCTCTCTCTCTCTCTCTCTCTCTCTCTCTCTCAGAAAAAACCTTCCTCATAACCTCACCAAGAACTCTACCTCAGATGGTTCGGCACACCCCAACACCCCTCTCCTCGTTGGCTTATATAGGCCCCAATCCCCTCCTAAAGTAGAAAATGCCATGCCGAGCGGGGGCCAGGAGCGTCACACGAGGCCAAGTGCATTACCCTCTTGCACATCCCATATGTGCCATCCTTCGTTTAAATACGCACCCCATGCATGATTACATAAAAATCATAAAAAAATTTGAAATGATAAAACTGAGATTAAATTCTGCTTTTTTTTAACCTGATGAAATTGTTTATTATGACCCCAGACGCTCCTCTGCCGGTACGTGTCTAGCTGGGATCATAATTAATTGCACACGTCATATTTCCCTTTAAACTAATATTTTAAAAATTGAATCAAACAACAAATCGCCTTAATTTTGAATACGCATCAATCGATTCGATCGGATGAATTAGTTTGATGAATCAAATAATATTATAATTAATTTTAATTTAATAATATAAAATAATAAAAATAAATATAATTTAAATAAAAAAATTTAAAAAAATAAAAATTAAATTAATTGATTGAAATCCATCGATTCAATAATTTTTTAATTTTTATTATATATAAAAATTAATTTTAATAATAAAATTAACCGAATTGATAATTTTTGATTACATCGATTGATTCGATCGTAGATTATATATATATATATATATATATATATCCTTTCCATTTTCCCTTTAATTTATCTTCTAAATTCTTTACTGCGTTCTGAGCACGGCTAGCGGCAGGTTCCGAGTTGTCAACGTGCAATGGTGGGTTCGCTCTGCGTTCCAAATGTTTTCCGGCGTATGGACACAGAAAGAGAGAGAAAGAAGGGAGACTTTGAAACTGGGCAATAAGACAAAAACATAGAGAACAAATACTTTAACGAGCGTATCGAGCAGAAATCTCGGGCAATATCTCTTTCCCATATCTCCTCTAACTTGGAGGGCAAATTTTAAAATTAAAGGCCTCAAAGTTTTTAGTAAATCTATTAAGGGACTTAATTCAAAATGTACAGCTTATAATAAAAATAAGGTTATTGCATACAGGAAAATGAATAGAATGACTTTAGAATGCTAACCATGAAAGCCGTTGTAAGAGGAAGGAAGAAGAATAATAATAATAATAATAATAAAGCACGGATATGAAGTTATTGATAAAAAAAATGCAATTTATTTTAATAGTGGTGTAATACTTTATAAGCAAATGAGGGTTAGTAAATCGAAGCATTATTACACTAAAAAAAGATAAGCATCACCAAGTTGAATGAACAAACTCTCATTTTCCTTACACTGTAATGCATTATGATATTTTTTTCTTTTAGCTATAAAATCAATTATATGTTGTTATTGCCATTGTTCCTATTTATTTTGAGAGATTTTTTGCTAGATAGCATTATTTAATATATCAAAAAACAAATATAATAAAATTTATTAGAATTAATATAAATTATTTATAAAATCATTTTTTGAAAAGTATATTTTTGTTAAGTTTTTAATTTAACATAAAAAATTAATTGATAAGAGCAATGCATGCGATTCTGCTAAGTAGTAAACATATACGACAAGAATAAATTATGAGCATTGTGTGGATGGCATTTACGATGCGATCAAAAAATATTTAAGGTTTATGGCTGACGTCAAACTAATATCATAGATTAAAAGAATTAAAAGGGTTTTTAATAAAAAATCTAAGGTCGAAATGCAGTGTATCTTTGAATATAAATGAATTGTTAATAAGGAGGGAAAAAGGAGGCAATGTTTCAATACGTATTATGATTTTTGTTGTTTTTCAAAAAAATTATTTTAAATTGGTGATTTCGATCGATTGATTTTAGATTTGTTGATTTGTACCCCTTCTCAAATACTATGCTTAGAGAAGATACTGATTTCAAACCAAAATAGGTTTAAATAGGCAGCCGCACCACCACTATTGTTGCAGGATTAAGACAAAGAGAAAGGGGGGAGGGGGGGGGAAATAGTTCGATAATGTTGTTTACAATTTCTATATTTTTTTTTCAAGATTGTGAATTTAATTTATGCATTTATACTTTAGCTAATAGTTTTTGGGTCCTCGATGGTTGAGACCTCTCCTCAAATATTACACTTGAAAAAAAATCCCAATTTGATTGAAATATGTTTAGATAGATGGTAAAATTGCTGCTACTTTTAGGGGGGTGAGAAAAGGGAAACAAATAAAAAGAGAAGCTTCATGCAATAGATAACAATTGATATCATTTTTTGAAAAGAAATTGTTTTAGGTTGGCAAATTTGTTTAATATGTTTTAGACTCAGATGGTTAGATTTCCCTCTCCCAAAATATGCACATCAAAATGACTTTGAGTTTATCAACACAAGTGTAAATAGGTGGTAGCATATCACCATTATTCTTCGAGGGTTTAAAAAGAAAAGAAAAGCTTAAGTGTCCACAATATGATTTCTATTATTTTTGAAAATGAAAAAAAGAAAAGGGAAGCTTCATGTGGCATTGATTATGATTCATGTCATTTTTCAAAAGAGATTATTTTAGATTGGCAAATTTGGTTAATAAATTTTAAAATCAACAGTTGGTTTTACCTTCTAAAATATGCACCTCAAATACATTTCAAATTTATCAACACAAGTGTAAATAAGTGGTGGCATATCACCATCATTCTTTAGAGACAAAAAGAAAAGCTTCAAGTGACCATGACATGATTTCTATTATTTTTAAAATTGATAAAAAAAAGAAAAAGAAAAGAGAGGTTTATGTGACATTGACTATAATTAATATAATATTTTGAAAAGAGATTGTTTTAGATTAGTAAATTTAGTTGATAGGTTTTAAAGTCAACAGTTGGCTTTCCCTTCTAAAATATGCACTATAAATAAATTTTGAGTTTATCAACACAAATGCAAATAGGTGGTAGCATATCACCATTATTCTTCAATGGTTAAAAAGAAAAGAAAAACTTCAAGTGTCCATGACATTATTTTTTCTCATTTTTGAAAATGAATAAAAAAATAGAAAAAAAAAGAACTTCAAGCAACATTGATTATGATTCATGCTATATTTCGAAAAGATATTATTTTAGATTGACAAATTTAGTTAATAGGTTTTGGACTCAACAATTGGCTTTCCCTCCTAGAATATGCACTCTAAATCAATTTTGAGTTTATCAACATAAGTGTAAATAGGTGATGGCAAATCAACATTATTCTTCAAGGGTTAAGAAAGAAAAAAAGAGCTTCAAGTGTCCACAGCACAATTTCTATTATTTTGAAAATTTTTAAATTGGTTTTGTTTTGATATGATGAGTCTAATAGTTAACACCCCCCACCCCCCCCTCAAATATTGTGCTAAAAAAGGTTAGAGTTCAAATCTATCTAGATGGTGATACCACTATTATTCACGAAGGATTAAACAAAGAATCACTTCCAAGGACATTGATTATAAGTTTTGCTATTTTTTAATGAAAAATATTTTTGATTGATGATTTTGGTTAAGAGTTAGGTTCTCTGACTGATTGTTGGCACCCCTCTTTTCAATATTGTGCTCAAAAAAGATTTTTAGTTCAAATTGAAAAGGATTAGCTTTGCTATCATACATCATTATTCTTCGAGGGTTAATAAAAGGAAAAAGAAAGATGCCTGACAATATGTTCTATTATTTATTTATTTTAAAAAAAATATAGATTATTATCATATAGTTTAGTGCTACTAAATCATACCCATATGGTTTGAAATATTACGCTTAATTATTATATACTTTATCCATTATCTTACATATATAGAGGTACGTTGTTAGCTTTCTCTATGATTCACATGCATAACATTTCCCGCATATAAGTACCTATTTATAAGTGATTTTAATACTTGATACAATTACCATCTTGTGTTTAAAATGCTATCAAATTATACTCATGTGATTTGAAATGTAACAGCTAACTATTATTTGTTTTATTCATTATCGCATGGGATGATACTATTAACTTTTTACCAATGTGAGTCATAAAGAAGTTAACAATATGCCTACTTGTACGATAGTGTAGTAGTCAAGTGTAATATTTCAAACCATTTAAGTGTAATTTTATAATGATTAAATCATAGGATAGTAGTTTATATTTTACCTTTTATTTTATTAAGAAAAACTGTGTAAGTGGACATGACAAGCCTACTTGGCTCCTTCATGTACCACATTTTGTAGTTGAATTTGATTGATATTTATTATTTATTTATTTTTTTCTTGTTCATACTAGTAACTTAATGGATGTTTGTGTAAGTCATCACTCAAAGATCGACATATGAGCTTTACAACAATAATGACAAAGCTTGATATAGTTCATAAATTTGATGTGAGCAAATTTTTAGACATAGTTTATGACATAATTAGCACTACACTAAGTATCTCTATCTAAAATAGCTGAGAAGAACATGCAAAATGGAGAACTTTGATGATGATATTTTATCCAATATTAGTCCTAAATGATTAGGCCATTCTAGAGAACTAACTTTAAAAATTAACTTCAACATAATTGACTCATATAAGAACTGATGCGATTAAACATTTGAAACCAAGGACTTATTAAATATGTAATATATAAGCTAATATCTAAATGTTGTTGAATGTAGCAGTAACTCTATTTTGGTTTAGCATAGCACTTGATTGCTTGATATAGTTAATCTTTCATAGTATCATTTGTTTCCTCTATACATTGTCCCTACAAATTAGGTCTATTCTTAATGAGACATGTTAAAACCATAAATTATATGAGTGAAAATAAGAGAACTTGAACTTAATCAATAAACATTGTATAAACCCTAGAGTCTATAGTTCTTGAAGGCATATCTTGTAATTTTCATTTGCCAACTAAACAACTTGTTATATGGTTCAAGTAATAAATTGAACTATATACGGTAATGAACTAGTTTGAAAGTAACTAGCTAAAGAATCCCATTTCCCCACATATAGAAGTTAATAAAACCCAAATGAATAAGAGAAAGTGAATTTGCCCTATGCTAAGATTTTGTTAGGGTTTAGTTTGCAACCCTAGGTTAGACTTTAAAGATTTGGACGAAATGACTAGGAGCGATATAACTCTTCTCCATCAAAACTTAGCACCATTGGATGAGGCAAAAAGCCTCTTAGCCATTAACTACATTCATGCTTCACTTATATGCCATAAGAGAAACTTTATTCTTTAGATGACCACTTAGAACCATGCCTACCTAAAGGCCCAAAAATTTGGTGATGAAGCTACAACAGAGACCACCCAAGCAGTGGTGTGGTGACATGTCATATGGTGGATTCATTTCTCACAAGCTTATATTAGTTTATATTAAGTCTGATATACATAGTTGATTCTTTAGCTTATTAGTTTAATCTTTGAGGTTAATTGGTTACTCATAGTTAATCCTTTTCCTATCATTTTAAGTCTTTGAGGTTAACTAGCTGCTTGAATGGTATCAAAGTCAAGGTTTGCTAGTTTCCTATCAACTTAAGCTTTTGAAATCAATTATTTATTCAACAATTCTGGGCTGCTGGTTTAAATCCTAAAAGTATCTTCATCAACATATAACATGCCTTCCTGCCCATCACCTTTCATGTGCCACCTTTGCTCTCACAAAATAATTTATTTAAGTAGAAAATTATTCTTGTACTTTATATCCTACTTGACTATGAATTGCTGATCAAAGCAATCTAAATAAGCAACAAATGAAAAGTCACATGAAAACAAGTCCATGTATCCACATCTAGGGTTGGGAATATGTAGCTAGGTGAAGATTGAGAAAGGTTGGCTCAAGTACTTATATATTTTGAATCTTAACCTCTTTGATCAATTCATTTTAAGCCAAGCTTAGCTATTCATAAATTACATATGAAGAGACTTGTAGTAGTTTAAAGTGTCTGACTTTTACTATACATACTTTGAGCTCTTATTAGCTATTAAAACTTAGTTTGATGCCTAAAAAATCTTTTGATTAGTTATTTAACATTTTAGCCATTAGATTAATATTCGATATTACATGCACATAGCGCATGACAAACAAGACATAAAAAAATGAAATCATAGACAAAAAAATGAACATGAGAAAATGTGATGCATGAGTTGTACATTAGATATCGAAAAAAGTAAAAAGAGAAAAGATAGAGGAGAGAAATAGTAGCGACGTCTAAAGAAAGTATTTTTTAAAATATTAGAAGTGTCATTTTTATACATTAGAGTAGATTTTAGTAATTAAATAATAAAATATAAATATATCAAGAGAATATAGTCAGTAATTTTGATCACAAATCTAATTATCAATGCATTACCCAAATCAAGAAAATTAGTTTAGAAGCTAATAATACCATTCATTTTTCACATGAAAAGAGAAGTCCTTGGAAGCCTAGAATATCATATTTACCAAAAGATGGAGGGGGAAAATGTTAGAGAAGGATTATCTTTTCCTCGTATGCGGGCAAAATGAATAGAACACGAGAAATTACAGGATCTAGGAATGCGATATTTTTAATTTCTCGCGAGCGGTTGGAAGACGGACGAGGACAAAAGGACGGTGCGAGGGGTAACGGGGACCCACTGCTCGTACAAACCGTGGGACGTTTTCCGGGCAAGTGTGAAGGCGAGAAGATCCGCTCGCTTTCGAGGTCGAGGCGCTAACCGTAAGAAAAATTCAGCCTGCGATCTCAAAATATTCCCCCTCCTGGCGCTTGACCGGCCCTCCGGGCTCATACAAAAACCGTTGGTGCCTTCCGTGTTCGAGCTCCGATTGGCCACCAGGTGTTCTCTGTTCCGCAGAAAAAGCCCCCGCCCCTTTGTTATTTTCCGGCACGGTCAACGGTAACGCATTCGTTCTTTCTGACATATCCCGTTCCCTTCGGATATAATTACATTTTATCCTGACCAACGTTGTGCGGAACGATTGACGTGTGAGATCCCTCCTTATCTCTTTGACGTCATCTTAGCTCATAGAATGGTCTTTTTCCACGCCCAATTGATGCCATACGGACAAAAAAAAACACCTGAGACCTCAAGCGTTTCGTGGGGAAAGCTTATCCCATGAAGTGGTCCCGCAAACGTTCTTGTTCCTTCGCGGTGAAGCATAGTCGCCCTCGCCCTCACAAATGCGCCCCCCCCCCCCCCCCCCTTTTTCTCTCTCTCTCATTATTGCATCACAACATGCACACACACGCACGCCCATACACACCCATACATATATACACACACATATATATATATATATATATAATATATATGTATCGTTCTTCAACTCGGATACGGTCTGATTTTGAATTTGAATATCGATCTCTCATTCGGATAGAATTACAAGACATTCTCGCACAGAGAATATCGAAAGTGGCCCTATGTGAAAAACCATCTGACGCTCAAGTCAGTAGAGATTCACAGCAAGCATATATGAGGAGAATGCTCTCGCAGAAGAGTCCCTCAAAAACAGCTTCTCTGAAAGCCCAAGGAGCTCTGCTCGAGCTTCAATAGAGTTTTTCTCCGTAAAAGAATAAGCGTACCTGAAAGACTTCAGGGCAGAGCATATATATATATATATATATATATATATATATATATATATATATATATAGGTTGCTAAGGTGATTGCAGACAACTACCTGACTCCTTGGGCGTGTCATCGGGGGTCCAAAAATGTCATGATTCGAATCTGATTCGAATCAAGTTTGTTACGAAATCGATAGCTTTCGAATTTGGTTAGTTAGAGAATCAATGGTCAGGAAGGTTAGCTGGTGCTTTGAGATTTGGTGACTTAGATGCTCTAGGTCACGTTTGGCATTATCTAGCTTTTTTCTTCTCTTAGGATAGTCGAAGACCCACGTGGTTGGAATCTTGCTGAATTATCATGGATTTGAATTTTTCCATACTTGGTTCCACAGAGGTTCAGGGGTACCTCAGTCTGGCCGAGGTATGAGGATAGCTCGGTCTTGCCGAGGCTCGAGAATAGCTCAGTCTGACCGAGGTATGAGGATGGCTCAATCCTGCCGAGGCATGGGAATGGCTCGGTCTGGCTGAGGCATAAAAATAGTTCAGTCTTGCCGAGGTACAACAATAGCTCAGTCTGGCCAAGGTACGAGAATAGCTCGATCTGATCGAGGCACGAGAATAGCTCAGTCTTGCTGAGACATGAGAATAGCTCGATCAGGCCAAAGCATGAGAATAGCTCGGTCTTGTCGAGGCACGAGAATAGCTCGGTCTTATCGAGGTACGAGATAACTCGGTCTTATCAAGGCATGAGGATAGCTTGGTCTTGCCAAGGTATGAGGATAGCTCGAATCTTGCCGAGGCATGAGAATAGCTTGGTCTTGCCGAGGCACGAAAATAGCTCGGTCCTGCCGAGGTGTATCGCTTTGTTCTTTTTCGGATGTAACACCTGGCGAATCAAAGATCAAAAATGATCTCGACCTTTTTATCATATGCATGAATATTGACGCGATGATAATTTTATCCCTCATCATATGCTCCCCACTCCCTAGTCCGAAGTATAAGTTTGAGCATAGGGAGTAGAGTCTTAGATAGCTTCATTCAGACGAAAGGACTCGAAGAGGTGTGCAATGATGGTTTCATAAATGCTGCATCGCCATTCCATCACTTTTCTCGATGGATGAGGTGGAAAAAATCCCTTGTTTCTTGCAAACGATGATTGGGGGAGTAACACATGGCAAATCCCGATGTTTAAGGCATCCGAGCTGGCGTTTCGGAGATTTGGGGATTCTTGACAATGATGAGTTGCCCTTCCACCAAGGTAGTTTAAAAAGAGGGTTGAGGGGGGGTTATCCCCATCGCACTATCCTTTTTCTTCCTCTTCAAAGGTTTGCCTTTTCTGATTCTTGCGATTCCATTCGAAGCTTGCCCCTCTCAACTCAGAAATATGAAGGGCCCAAACGACGTAGCTTCTGTAATGACCATGGAGGACTTGGACAGGGTTCGTCGGAGGTACCGTGAGTTCCTCGGGACATCGCTCTGTGGCTACCAAAATCTGAACAGAGAGTCTCGAAGCAGCCAGGACGTGGAGTCTTCCTTTATGAAGAGAGTCTAAGAGCAGGTCTCTAGTTCCTTTTCCATCCATTGGTGAAGGAAATAATAAGATTTTACAACATATGTCTGACAATGGTGGCTTCGAACAGTTGGTGCAACATCACCGAGTTCATATCGATGTGCAGCCGTGCTGGGATGACAGCGACACTCCCTATGTTCAGGGTCTGTTATAGCTTGGTCTCTGGGCGGAGCTATGAGTGGCCCTACATTGGGTCTCGAAAGTCGTTCAAAATGATAACATACATCCATCCTCCATAAAGGAATAGAAATCACTACAAGAGATTTTAAATATTGCGACGCCCAAATGCGTCGCAAATGCGTCGCTAAACATGATATTGCGACGCAATTGCGACGCAACAAGGGCGTCGCTCAACTGTCCGTCGCAATACCCTTTCGTCGCAATTGCGTCGCAATATTGCGACTCTCTGCGACGCTCTTGCGACGCCACATTGCATCGCAATATTGCGACGCATGCAAATGCGTCGCTAAATTTAAAAATAAATTTAGTTAGAAAAAAAATTATTATTAAATATTGCGACGCACTAAATTGCGTCGCAATATTTAAAATAAATTTTTTTAAAAAATTATTATTAAATATTGTGACGCACTAAATTGCGTCGCAATATTTAAAATAAATTATTATTAAATATTGCGACGCAATAAAATATTTAAAATTTTTTTAAAAAAATTATTATTAAATATTGCGACGCAATAATTTGCGTCGCAATATTTAAAATTAATATTTTTAAAAAATTATTATTAAATATTGCGACGCACTAAATTGCGTCGCAATATTTAAAATAAATTTTTTAAAAAATTATTATTAAATATTGCGACGCAATAATTTGCGTCGCAATATTTAAAATTAATATTTTTAAAAAAATTATTTTAAATATTACGACGCACTAAATTGGGTATTCAATTTCGCTAAATCTAAATATTGATACAAACATTTTTCACTCAATCCAAACAATAATATATTTCAAAAAATAGTTTATATATTAAAATTTTGAAGTTTTTACAACATAAAAAAAGAAAAAAAAATACATCAAGAATCTGAATGATCACGTGGAGGCTGTGGAGGCTGTGGAGGCTGAAGACTCTGCGACAAGCGTCTAACCATATCCCGCAAATAATGCATCTCATCTCGCATGTCTGCAACCTCCTGATCCCGGCCTCGCATACGATCCTCAAAATCCTGCTCGACCTCCTGCCGAACCTCCTCTGCAATAGATCTGCGAAGCTCCTGTAAACGCTCGGGAGGAAGATCAGCAGGAACTCGCGAGCTGGAGGCCTGATGGGGAAAAAATGTAGAAGCTCTAGTGCCCATACCATAGACCCTGCGGTCTCGTGGCTGGGCACCAACAGCCTCTAAAAACACACGTCGACTCTCCTCTGCTGAGAGTTCGACGGGCGTCTCCCCATCAGTAGAGTCGACCTGCGATGCCTGGGAGCGAAGCTCCTCGACTCGTGTCTTGAAAATATGAAATCAACAATAAATGAGTTAATAAATTTCTCGAAATAAAATTTTAGAAATTAAACAGATACTACATAAATCTAATTTCTTACCGCAACCTCCCGTGATCGCGTGTCGACCCAGGAGCCGTCCCTCCTGGTGTGTGTCGCCCTGAATAGACGAAACTCACCAGGATCTCCGCCCTCCTGCTCAGTCTATAACAATAAAAAAAATGATATTAATACAAATATTTGTAAATAACTAAAATAGTAATTAAAATATTTATGTTTTCTTACCATACGCCGTCTGTGCTCCTGAATCGAAATGGAGCCCGAAGTATGACGGGAGAGACCCGTGCCAGGACCGCCCTTCTCAGATCGGCGGTTCGTGCTGGCTGATGCGGACCTCCTGCGCCAGCCATCGGACTCCCAGGCCTGCTGCCACTCGTGCCAAATACCCTCTGGCACGTGCGCAGGACGCTGACCCGACGACCTCCAACGATGAAGCATGTCGGAGTATCGGCGTCGCGTAAGAGCCTCCCATGCTGCCCTAATGGCATCATGGGTGGCAGGATCCCACGTAAACTTTTTCTGCATTAAAATAAACAGTTAGTTTCTGAATTTATTAACTTTAAAGAATTATATATCACTGATAAATTGTATTTAATAAGTTTACCTGAAACTCAGAAAAATAAAACTCCCTCGTGGCTGGCGATACGTGGCGCCAATCGTAGCCAGTGGGATCTGCACGCCTCTGAAAAACGGCGCTGATGTGGCTGGAGACATGATGCTGCTCAATGAATCTGTTAAAAAAATGCAAGTTTATAAGTAAATGACTTAAAAACATAAATAAAATATTTTTAATTAGTATATACTTACATCCCCTGAGCATCAAGTCTAAGTACAGTGCGGCCGCCGATCGCGGAAGAACTCTCGGAGGTCTGTGCCGATCGGGTGGATGGTAATACTGGTGCAGAGATCGAAGGCTGCGCCTCTGCTGGAGATCCAAACTCTCCATCTCCGACGCTCATGTGATCTGATCTCGCAGGATCCAAACTACGTCTCTGCTCACCCAAACTGTCATCGGTAGATCTACCTCTGCCCCTCATACTGAAAATACTAAAGATTCACACAATTAAATTACGATTAATGATTGACTATGTAAGAATTTAACACTTATAAAAAAAAGTTAAATTTTAAAAAACCTTTATGTTTAATCGGTATCATTTGTTTCGTGAAATGTTGGTTCAACATCCGATGCCGTATCGGATTGCGAATCAGTTTCATTATCATCGGAAGGAAACCGAACATTTGCATCCGCAATTTGTTGGACATCACCACTTGGATCTCTAAGTGATGTTTCAGGAGCCCTTGTGTCATCCTCAATTGCATGCATTTCCATCTCATCCTCTTGAAATGCAGGGCACTCGGTTGATTGACTTGATGAACTCTCCTCTAATACGATTGTTGAACGTGGGACGATTTTAGAAACGGCCCACCAATCTCGCTTGTCGTTGCGCAAACTTGGATATCCGCAGTAAAATACTTGCTGAGCTTGGGATGCAAGGATGAATGGGTCATATTTCTGTAATCTTCGTCGATGGTTCACTTCAACCAAATTATAGTCGTTATGAACCCTTTTGCCCACAGGAACTATCGGATCGAACCAATCACAACGAAACAATACGGTTCGTTTCATAGGCCAACCGGGATATTCAACTTCAACCACCTCTACTAACTTTCCATAATAATCCTGCATATTTGCTCCAACACTTTCTCCTTTTACACACACGCCCCAGTTCTGCGTGCCTCTTGAAGCTGCTAATCGTTCAATCTGAAATTTGTACCCATTTACAAAATAGCCAGTAGAGGTTGTTACGGTCTTCAATGGCCATTGCGATAGACATTTAATGAAAATATTGTCGGTTGTCGACCATGGCCCGTTGACCTATAAATTAATAAGCTATTGACATCCAATTCAAAAAATAATAGTCATTATCGAAATTGATTGAGTGATACTACTCACAAATTCATAAAACCAGTAAGCAAACTCCGTTTCTAATTTCTGCCCAATTGCAACTTGACTGATGTCGGGATTCATCTGTCGTTGTCTATCACAGAACATCCTTATGGGATGAAAAGGATGAAAACTACTGTTAGAAATTAAATATTATGGTATATTATTATATAAATTTAAATTTTCAATTTAGCATTGAAGTATACACTTACTCAATATAAGGATCGACTTCTCGACAGTTCATTAGGATGTAATAATGTGCTGCATTATACTCCATATCGCTAAGATTTCTTGACTTCTGCCCACCAAATGAACGGCCGATAGCTTTAAAAATTGATATTCTACCGTCATTAGCTTCTGCTTCGTCCACACATACGTCATCGTTGCGACCATGATTTCGGCTCCTCGTGTGGACGTGACCCTCAAAGTAATGTGAGGCAAAAGCTGAAACTTCTTCGACCAAGTGTGCATTGCATATAGAACCTTCAACCCTTGCTTTATTACGCACATTATTTTTTAACTTCTTAAGATACCTATATGTAAAGTTGCAACAAAAAAATTAACGAATTTTTCAAGCAATGAAATAATATTTGAAATGTCAACATATCTTAATGATGTATATATTTACCTCTCGAAAGGATACATCCAGCGATACTGCACGGGACCAGCTATGCTCGCTTCGTATGGCAAGTGAACCGGTAAATGCTCCATTGAGTCAAAAAAACTGGGAGGAAATATTCGCTCAAGCTTGCATAAAATAATTGGAATTTCCTCCTCAAGCCTTGCCATGGATGCAGAAGTAATGACGGCGGCACATAACTCCTTGAAGAATAAGCTGAGCTCCGTAATTGCCTTCCAGACATTTTGCGGAAGCAACTCACGAAAAGCTATAGGTAATAATCGTTGCATGAAAACATGGCAGTCGTGGCTCTTCATGCCGAACAACTTGAGCTTATGCATGTCCACACACCTACCGATATTTGAGGCATAACCATCTGGAAATTTTAACCCTCTTAGCCAGTTACATAAAACTTCTCGTGAATTTCTGTCAAGAGTGTAACATGCTTTAGGATAGGTCCCATCGGCACTCCTTCTCAAATCACCTCTTCTGCAGTACTGATTAAGTTCTTCTCTTGACTTTGCAGTATCTTTTGTTTTTCCCGGGATGTTTAGCACCGTGTTAAATATGTTATCAAAGAAATTTTTCTCGATATGCATAACATCCAAATTGTGCCGGATGAGATTTGTGCTCCAATAAGGCAAATCCCAAAATATACTTCGCTTCTTCCAGTTATGTTCTTTACATATACGGCTATTTATTCTATCTGCATCCGGTTCCCATGCATACATCAACCCCAAATGCTCTATAGAATCAAATAGATCCGTGCCGGACCTAACCGGTTCGGCAAATTTTGTGACTGCTTTGTTCTTCCGGAAGGCGATCAAGTTACGCCTGTAAGGATGATTTGGGGGCAAGAATTTCCTATGGTTATCAAACCATGACTGCTTACCACTCTTCTGCAATGTAAATGCATCTGAATCATACATGCAATGAGGGCATGCCAGACGTCCAGCAGTGCTCCAACCAGACAACATTGCATATGCCGGAAAATCACTTATTGTCCACATCAAAGCAGCTCTCATTAAGAAATTTTGTTTCATAGAAATGTCGTAGGCTACCACTCCTGTTTCCCACAACATTATCAATTCGGCCACCAACGGTTGTAGAAAGACATCGATCTTTTCCTTTGGATTTGATGGTCCTGGAACCAAAACGGTTAAAAACATTGCAGGATCTTTCATGCACTTCCACGGAGGAAGGTTATATACAGTCAGTATCACAGGCCAACATGAATACTGTTGCCCCGCTTGACCAAATGGTTGGAAGCCATCGGTACAAAGACCTAATCTCACATTCCTTATATCTTCAGCGAAATCAGGATGATTTTCATTGAAATGCTTCCAAGCCTTTGAATCTGATGGATGCCGCATTTCATCCTCTTTAGATTCATGTTCGGCATGCCATCTCATATCAGCAGCTGTTGCCTCAGATCTGTATAATCTCTGCAGGCGTGGGGTAAGAGGAAAGTAATGCATCCTCTTGTAAGGCACACTTTTCCTCCTACTTGTACCGGCTCCTCCTTCTGTGTTTTTGAACCTTGATTGCCCACAAATCTTACACCATCTCAGCTCTGAGTCTTCACCCCAAAATATCATACAATTGTTCAAGCAACAATCGATCTTATTAACTGGGAGCCCAAGCCCACGCAACAACTTCTTTGTTGCGTAAAAACTGTCTGCGGCAACATTATCATTTGGCAGAATTTCTTTGATTAACTCAGCTACAGAATTGAACGCCTTTTCTGATAATCGATGTTCTGCCTTAATATTCAACATTCGAGCAGCTGTAGAGAACTGGGAATGACCCTCACACCCAGGATACAATTCTTGATTGGCAGCACGCAACATATCGTAAAATTGTTGTGCTTCTGGATTTGGTTCTTCCATAAATGTATTCTGATTGAAGTCATTACCCGATGCATTCATAACCATTTGTTCATACGTGTTTAAATTCACATATGGTTCATCAACGGGAATTGACTCTTGTTGGCCTATAACAGCTGCTGGAATATCCTCTGGTTCACCATGACAGTACCAAACATAGTAATCAGGAACAAAACCCTTCTTACACAAATGCACCTTAACAGTTTCCACATCTCTGTAGGCTTTATTCTGACACCTGTGGAAGTTGCATGGGCACCTAATCCTAGGCCCATCCATCCATTCAGGTTGGCTACATGCAAATGCGATAAATTCTTCCAATCCATTCAGAAAATCTGGATTCAGCAAGCCATCTTTTATCCTTGCATACATCCATGAGCGAGTCCCGCTCATTTTTGACCGACTTATACAAAGTCTGGTAAATCATTAAATGAAACCAAAAAATAAAACTATATTAGTATTAATAAATATATAACTAAATTATTTATTGGGCACAATTATATAAGGTTAATTACAACCAATTAAATCATTTATAAGTACCCAAATTTTTTTTAGGTAAATAAGGACCCTACCATGCAAGGGCGAGCCACGGCTACGATCCTTGGGGTGCTAGCAAGGACCGATGCATAGGTTAATGGCTAAAGAGAGGGCTTGAGTTTGTGTCGGGCCATAAGGCGGTGCGTTTAGTCATTAGACTTCACAAGAATTCAAGTGTCTTAAATAATTCTACCTTCACTCCATGTCTACAAGGTAAGGCCCTATCCCATTCAAGAATATTTTTTGTGAAATGTTATTCTGCTATTAATTATCATCGATCGGGAACATTGAAATTTCGGCAGCATTTCCCCATATGTTCTCCTACATGTGTGGTATATAAGCCACACTAGGAGAACGTATGAGCAAATGCAAACCGAAATCTCACCCCACGATGATTACTAGCAGACTAACATGTCACAAGAAATATTCCCAAACTGTCCATCAGGACAATTTGAGAATTTGCAAGACTAAGGCTTACAAATTCTCAAACGGGTCTAAAGGTTAATTAAAGTGCTGTGATTATGGAAGTCCGAAGACAATCGAACTTATGCTTGTTATTCTTAACTTCTTGTGAATTATACATGTAATCACTAACTTTTCTAAGATTATTGTGTCAAATACAAATGTTTGCGAATACTAAAATGTAAATCATTGAAACTAGTAATTTGTTGCTGGAAATTAAATAATATTACAACAAAACATTTTTTTTAACATTTCAAAATGTAATCCATCATTCAGTTTGCATATAAATGATCAAGACATAACAAATGTAAATAAGTATAAATGCACAAATACTATTGTCTTCTCCGCGGCCGCGCTGCCGTGGCCGGACAAGAAATAAGGGGGGGGCTGGAGGGGGTTCCCCTGTTAAGGAAATTAATTTTTTTTTTTTTTGGTCACAGTGGCCTGGCCACCGTGGCCAGGCCACTGCCGGCCACGGCAGCGGCCGTGGCCGGACAAGATAAGAAAGGGAGGGGGGGGGTTTCCCCCCTCCCCCCCCTGTTAAGGAAAATATTTTTTTTTTTTTGTCACAGTGGCCTCACTGCCGTGGCCGGACAAGAAAAGAAAGGGGGGGGGTCTCCCCCCTCCCCCCCTGTTAAGGAAATGATTTTTTTTTTTTTTTGTCACAGTGGCCTGGCCACCGTGGCCAGGCCACTGCCGGCCACGACAGCGGCCGTGGCCGGCCACGAAAAGAAAGGGGGGGGGGGGGGTTTCCCCCCTCCCCCCCTGTTAAGGAAAATATTTTTTTTTTTTGTTTTTGTCACAGTGGCCTGGCCACCGTGGCCAGGCCACTGCCGGCCACGGCAGCGGCCGTGGCCGGACAAGAAAAGAAAGGGGGGGCGGGGGGTTTCCCCCCTCCCCCCTGTTAAGGAAAATATTTTTTTTTTTTTTGTCACAGTGGCCTGGCCACCGTGGCCAGGCCACTGCCGGCCACGGCAGCGGCCGTGGCCGGACAAGAAAAGAAAGGGGGGGCGGGGGTTTCCCCCCTCCCCCCTGTTAAGGAAAATATTTTTTTTTTGTCACAGTGGCCTGGCCACCGTGGCCAGGCCACTGCCGGCCACGGCAGTGGCCGTGGCCGGACAAGAAAAGAAAGGGGGGGGGGGTTTCCCCCCTCCCCCCTGTTAAAAAAAAAAAAATTTTTTTTATTACAGTGGCCTGGCCACCGTGGCCAGGCCACTGCGGCCACGGCAGCGGCCGTGGCCGCCTTGTCCGGCCGTGGCCGGACAAGAAAAAACAAGGGGGGGGGGTTTCCTCCCCTCCCCCCCTGATAAAAAAAAAAAAAATTTTTTTTGATTACAGTGGCCTGGCCACCGTGGCCAGGCCACTGCGGCCACGGCAGCGGCCGTGGCCGCCTTGTCCGGCCGCGGCCACGGCCGTGGCCGGACACGGCCGTGGCCGGACAAGAAAAAACAAGGGGGGGGGGTTTCCTCCCCTCCCCCCTGTTAAAAAAAAAATTTTTTTTTTTTTGATTACAGTGGCCTGGCCACCGTGGCCGGAGAAGACGGCCAGGACAGGGAAATAAAAAAAAAACAGAAATTTTTTTTTTTTTGGATTTTTGGGGCTAACCTTGGTTGAGATTCGCCTTGGCCGGGTAGCCGGAGTCGGAGGAGATGCTCGGGGGGGCTGGGAGTCGGAGGAGATCGCCGGAGTTTCGAGCTTTATCACGGCGGCGGCTAGGTCAGACGGGAAGGAGGAAAGAAGAAAGGGGCCGCTTAAATATAGGTTCTTAGCGACGCCAAAAATGCGTCGCAAATTCCGTCGCAATTTTTTTTTTTTTTTGGTCTTAGCGACGCACGTGGGCGTCGCTAATCCATCGTTAATAAATGTAAAAAATACTTTTCTGAAACATAGCGACGCCAATAAATGCGTCGCTAAAGCGTCGCTAAATTGGCGCCATCATCTGGCGGGAAAAATAATTTTATTTTCTAATAATTGCATCGCTAAGGCGTCGCAATATTTTTTTAATAATTTAAATTGATTAATATAAAAAGTTATTACATATATTGCGACGCAAGCAGTGCGTCGCAATTATTTTTTAAATATTTTTAAATGAAAATATTTAAATTTATTATAATAATTGCGACGACAAATTGCGTCGCAATTATTTTTTAATATTTTAATCATCTATATGTATTCTAATAATATTGCGACGCATATATTTTGTCGCAATATTTGTTTATATTTTTTTAAACTGTGTCGCTAAGGCGTCGCAAGCTATTTGTTAATATTTATAAATGATTATATTTATAATTAATGTTAATAATTACGACGATAAGTGGCATCGCAATTTATTTTATAAAATTTTTAATTACATAAATTTATTTAAAAAACATTGCGACGATCGGCGACGATCCGACGGTTGCGATCGATCCAAGCCCTGATCCCGATCAGCGACGACCGATCGCGGACCGCGGCAATCGGTCCGATCGGCAAAGATCCGACGGTTGCGATCGATCCAAGCCCTAATAAACGATCGGCCACGACCTATCTCAGACAGTTGCAATCCGTCCGAGATCGGCGACGACCCGACGGTTGCGATCGATCCAAGCCCTGATCCCGATCGGCCACGACCGATCTCGGACCGTGGTGATCCGTCCGAAATCGGCGACGATCCAACGGTTGCGATCGATCCAAGCCCTGATCCCGATCGGCGACGACCGATCGCGGACCGCAGCAATCGGTCCGATCGGCAAAGGTCCGACGGGTGCGATCGATCCAAGCCGTGATCCCGATCGGCCACGACCTATCTCGGACAGTTGCAATCCGTCCGAGATCGGCGACGATCCGACGGTTGCGATCGATCCAAGCCCTGATCCCGATCGGCGACGACCGATCGCGGACCGCGGCAATCGGTCCGATCGGCAAAGGTCCGACGGTTGCGATCGATCCAAGCCCTGATCCCGATCGGCCACGACCTATCTCGGACAGTTGCAATCCGTCCGAGATCGACGACGATCCGACTGTTGCGATCGATCCAAGCCGTGATCCCGATCGGCCATGACCGATCTCGGACAGTTGCAATCCGTCCGAGATCGGCGACGATCCGACGGTTGCGATCGATCCAAGCCCTGATACCGATCAGCCACGACCTATCTCGGACAGTTGCAATCCGTCCGAGATCGGCGACGATCCGACGGTTGCGATCGATCCAAGCCGTGATCCCGATCGGCCACGACCGATCTCGGACCGTGGCGATCCTTCCGAAATCGACGACGATCCAACGGTTGCGATCGATCCAAGCCCTGATCCCGATCGGCCACGACCGATCTCGGACCGTGGCGATCCGTCCGAAATCGGCGACGATCCAACGGTTGCGATCGATCCAAGCCCTGATCCCGATCGGCCACGACCGATCTCGGACCGTGGCGATCCATCCGAAATCGGCGACGATCGGTTGCGATCGATCCAAGCCCTGATCCCGATCGGCCACGACCGATCTCGGACCGTGGCGATCCGTCCGAAATCGGCGACGATCCGATGGTTGCGATCGATCCAAGCCCTGATCCCGATCGGCGACGACCGATCGCGGACCGCGGCAATCGGTCCGATCGGTGACGATCCGAGGGTTGCAATCGATCCAAGCCCTTATTCTGATCGGTCACGATCGATTTTGGACCGATCGCTATTTAACATAATTAATTTTTTTAAATATATAACGACGCAAAGGGTTGCGTCGTATTTTTTTAATATGATAATTATAATATATAAAAAATTAACTTTAATTCAAATAATTACGATGCAACAAGTACGTCGCTATATTAAAACATAATTTTCCAAATTAATATTTTCGCTTATTACATCGCTAATGCGTTGCTATTTAACATAATTAATTTTTAAAAAATATTGCAACTCAATGTGTTACATCATAATTATTTTTTCTCATATTTATAATTTATCAAATTTAATTTTATTTAAAATTATTGCGACGCATTTATTGCGTCGCTATAGTAAAAATAATTTTAATTTATTTTCTGGTTTATTGCGTCGCTAATGCGTCGCTATTTAAAATATTTAATTTTTTTCCAAAATATTGCGACGCACTGGGTGGCGTCGCAATATTTTTTTAAAATATTAGTACTGTAAAAAATATAATTCCATTTAAATTATTTGCGACGCAATTGTTGCGTCGCTATATTAAAAATAATTTTTCTATTTTCCAATTTTATTGCGTCGCTAAGGCATCGCTATTTAAAATATTTAATTCTTTTGAAAACATTGCGACGCACTGGTTGGCGTCGCAATATTTTTTAAAATATTACTACTGTAAAAAATATAATTCCATTTAAATTATTTGCGACGCAATTGTTGCGTCGCTATATTAAAAATAATTTTTCTATTTTCCAATTTTATTGCGTCGCTAAGGCGTCGCTATTTAAAATATTTAATTCTTTTGAAAATATTGCGACGCAATGTTATGCGTCGCAATATTTTGTAAACTATTTATATTTTAAACAATATAATTTCATTTAAATTATTTGCGATGCATTTATTGCGTCGCTAAATAAAAAATTATTTTTCTTATTTTCTAATTTATTGCGTCGCTAATGCGTCGCTATTTAATATATTTAATTCTTTTAAAAACATTGCGACGCACTGTGATGCGTCGCAATATTTTTTTCCGATAATTAGATTTTATAAAATTTAATTTAATTTCAATTATTTGCGATGCAATTGGTGCGTCGCTAAATTAAAAATAATTTTTCTAATTATCTATTTTATTGCGTCGCTAATGCGTCGCTATTTAAAATATTTAATTCTGTAAAAAAAATTGCGACGCAATATTTGCATCGCAATATTTTTATTGATATTTATATTTCATAAAAAATTAATTTAAAAATATTGCGATGCAATATTTGCGTCGCAATATTAAAAATTAATTTTTTTTTTGATTTTTGGTTAATTGAGTCGCTAATGAGTCGCTAATGCGTCGCAATATTTTGTTGTCACAAAGGCGTCGCAAAGAGGTCGCAATTTAGCGACGCAAATTTGCGTCGCTAAATTTGCGTCGCTATTTTGGAATTTTCTTGTAGTGAAAGGGATATAATTGTCATATAACTCTTTTTCTTTTTTTTTCTCCTTTCTTTCCAAAAATAATAATTGATATTACATTCTTTTCTATTTCATCCTTTCCAAACAAGAGGAGAAGAACAACCCTTCCTTTCCCTTTCTTTCCATTTCATTCATTTTCTTTTTTTTACTCCCTCCTTCATTTCCATGCAAATATCCAAACATATATAGCCTAAGTGACTATACATAACCAATGACATTTTGTTATAGTTTCAAATTGCGTTACTGTTCTCAAAAATGATTTTGTGATGTTTGCAAAAGTAAGACAAGGATCAAATCACATATCTTAAAAATTTTATTTAGCGATCTATACCTATATTAATTTAATAATAAAATAATAAGAAGATTAAGAAATTGACCTTTTGTCGAATGTCTTGAACTCTGCCAACACCACTTGGAATCACCAAATCCTTTTGATCGCCACGGATCTTTTCAGACGTTCTTCAAAATATGATGAACATGAATGAGTAGGAATTTTTGATTTTGGGTTGAAATCACACAACTAAATTTTTTTATTCACTATGTATTCTCAACTCATTAGATAAAATGAAGATGAAGAAGAAATCTCTCTATGGTTGATGATAATCATCCTCTGTTATTTTTCTCTTATGAATCTTACATTCTAAGAGAATAATAACTACCATCCTTTTTAATTAATTAATTAATTAAAAATTAAAGATAACTTTCAACTCTTGGAGATTACTTTAAATTGATTGTTGATTTGGTTTGATATATTTATCGTGGGATGAAATGGGAGAGACTCCCACGATCCCATATATTTTCCAACAACAAAATAACTTATTCTTCTTGTGAAACACACCTACGATGTGTCACACCGTATATTTTTAATTTAAAATAATTTGAAATTTAATTTTAAATAATCATATTATTCAAAATAGAAATTAATCTAATTAATTTTTGTGTATAAATTAATTTAGAATTCTAAATTCCAAATTAATAACTCAATCCAACATATCATTAAGTTCAAATAATTTAATGGAGCCATCCAAATGAACTATGGACATTATAATTCTAAGCTTCAATAATTTTGACATTCAATTAATACTTTAATTAAAATATCAAAATTATTAATTTCAAATTACTCCACTAAAAATTTGAAACTCTCAAAATTATAAAAATTATTTATATTCAAAAGAATTTGAGTTGTCCATTAATATAGTCACTACATATAAATCAATGTAGGCATTTTTCGTTAATCTCTTTAATTATATCTTTATCCATAAGTACCATTGATTCTATAATGAATAATATATTTATGATCCAATCATAAATTGGGCGCTCTTATTGTTCAAGCCCCTGAATCAACAGTTTTGGGAACCGTCCATTTGACATCTTTGCGAAGAAATGGATTTCATTTGGTATATTAATATTTTTGGCTACTTATGTTATTATATTTCCAATACACCAAGAATTTGATACTATGTTTCGGTGTCATATCAAAAAATATAATACAATAAATAGGAGTCTATTATTTACTCAGAATTAAGATCGATTCATATATTACCATCATTGATTAATTTTTAATGCTCTATTTTAACAATGGATTTTATTAGAGATTCATAATTAATCGTGTTTCAATCCTATGTAATCAAATTATATAAAGCGCTTTAATTTCGATGATCTCATTATCAACAATCCAGATAATATCGTTTCATTCATAATTTAATGAACTGTGATAGTAGTTTTAAATTAAATATCCCAACTTTAATTTATAATTGCAAATAAATTTAGATTATTTTATTTTAAATATTATCCTCTACATATAATACTTATATACAATATTTAAAGTCACATTTAAATAATTCAAGGATTTTTGATATTTATAAAGCATCAAAACATGCATGCAAACATAATATTAAAAATTTCTTAAATTATTCAGCAAAATAATAAATGTCATTTGCTTATGGACACATATCCCAACAATCTCCCACTTGCCCTAAAGCAAATGAGATATGTCTCTAATTTCTATAACTTCAAGATGTAGCTTAAAACCCTAAGCCGATAATGTTAGTGAATGGATCAGCTATATTGTTCGCAGATGTGATCTTCTCAACTGAAACGTCTTCTCTACTGTCAACCTCTCTCACAACATAAAATTTTGTCTCGATATGCTTTCCTTTATGATGGTTTCTGGGTTCCTTGGCATTGGCTACTGCTTCATTGTTATCACAGTAGAGTCTAACTGATTCATGCATATCGGAATAACTTCTAGATCTTTCAAGAATTTTCAAAGCCACACTACCTCTTTAGTTGCTTCATAAGCTGCTATATATTCAGCCTTCATGGTTGGTTAGCAATGCAGGTTTGCTTGACGTTTCTCCATATAATGGCTTCTGATAAGCGTAAATTTGATCATTTAATTCATATACTTTCATAACGATATTAACTAGTTTTTTATTAAATTTATTAAATTTTATTTACTTTTCAAAGATTACCTTATTACATAGAAAGTTTAATTTAATCCAGCAAGATTACATATTCATACATCAATGTTCCTTGAATTTATATGCATATTAAGAGTACTAAAGAATAAGAATTCAAAAATACTATCTCATTGTCCTACCTAGTAGGCTTGAAATCATAATAAACAATGCTACACCATTAACTAATCGTTGTTACGTAGCTTTTGTAATGTACCCATAGGTATATTAACACTATAAGATTTTTGGCTTTCAACAATGAATTTTTGTCATTGCTAAAAGTGCTAAAATCATTGCAAAAAACTTTTCACAATGAATTTATATTCGTTACCATTCGTTATAGAATGTTCGTTGCTGAAGCTCAAATCACTACTTTTAGCAACGAATATAATTCGTTACAGAAAGTCTACCTTTTGCAATGAAAACATTTCGTTACAGAATCTAGAAAATTCGTTGCTACTACTTTTCAAAAAAAAATGATAATTCGTTACTGAAGTCGAGTTTCCGCAAGAATTTTATTTTCGTTGTTGAAACAAAATTCGTTGCTAAGTGTTTTCTGCAACAAATGTTTTATTTAGTCAAATTCATTACTGAATTTTAGTATCTACAACGAATTTAGTTTCATTGCGAAAAAGAGATGTTGCTAAATAATTTTTTTTCATTGTAAATTTATTTAAAATTATTGCAAATATAACTTGTTCCTAATATTAAATTTATTGTAGAAAGTCAAATTAGTTACGAGTGACTCTAAATTAAATTTCATGAAACTAAATAGCATTAATAAATATATCAATGAAGTCCAAAGTCCAAAATACAACGAAAATGTTTTAAACCAAAATAAAGTATTTAATATCAGCTTAAAAAAAAAAGATAAACGAGTGAATAATGCATAGACAACTCAATCTCTCTCATCAAAGATGTCAGTGGAAGATGGAGGTGGAGGGTTGCTCAACGATGCAATCTATGAAGTCTCAATCATAGTCATGTGGGCCATAACAATCTCTAGCATTGAGGACATGGTGCCGATCTTTTCATTGGCTTGCTGAAGCTGCTGAACAAGCTCATCATAAGAGGGTGGATCGACATTGTTGATGAATATGGGCAGAAAAATTATAGGGGGCTATTTCTTGATACTCTTTTAATAGCTAGCCATATATATGTGGCAGAGCCAAATAACCTCTGAAAAGTCACATGTTTATCCTGTACTAAGAGAAAGCAAAAATTTTTTATTGAGAGATGCATTCATAAAGCATCAAAAAGTATATAACATAAAAAAAAAGAATGTACTTGAGGTATTATTTTTTTATTATTTCATTCACTATTAGTTGAGTAGCTGAAAAGTCACTATTTTGCTGCTTAACCTTCCATGCATAAGATTTTTTATATACAAATAAATAATAATTTATAAAATAATCTTCACTTAAATCTGATTTAGTCTAGATTTAGATTATGAGAGTTACACATTAATGATCTGAACTATTACATGTGATCTATATAACTTTAAAAGATTTATATATTAAAAATTATATGAGCCTAATACTCCCTATCTTATGCATCAAATGGCTCCTCCGAAAAAAAAAATGTTATTTAGGCAATAATATCTTTGACCACTTGATGCATAAATTAAAAGACTTCACAACGCATTATTTTTATTATATAGTTTTTCTGTAGGTAGTAAATTATATCTAATAGTTTGAATCATCAAAATCCCATAATTTGACATAATGAAATCCGAGTAGATAGCACATTCAAACGTAGCAAAGTCAAACTATATATATATATATATATATATGCATATGTGTGCATATACATGCATCTTTGCATATATGTACATGTATATATAAAAATAGATTTGATCAAAAATTAGATAATTTAAATAATATAAACTAATAATATTTTTTAAATTACATTATTTTTTATTATGAGTAATTTATGAATGGTGCATTTCATTGGATATGGGTAGGGATCCACCCAACCTGATCCTCATCCATCTTTGTCAAGCATGTATATTTGTTATTAAATTTTGGATAAATATTCTGGATGATTTATGTTATAGCCATGCATCACAAAAGGAATGCAACGTGACAAGTGGAAGGGAGACGAGTTGTGGCTTGTGGAATGGAACGAACGTTTGATTTATTATATATAACGAATGAAAGCAACGCTTTGTCCAAAGAATACTTCGTCATCAAAAATACTTAAAATTGAATTGACAAGAGAGATGCGTTAGCAAATTGAATCGAGTACATCGAACTCTTTCTCCAACTATATCTTAAGTGATTATATATATATATATATATATATATATATATATATATATATATATATATATCCAAGCACTTTTGGTCGCAGATTCCAATTGCGTTACACAATATGAACTCTTGACAAAGATGCTTTACAAAATTAAATTACAGCAAGAATCGATCGTGCCTTACTTGAAGGGCATATCGAAACACTCTAGAAAGTCATTTGCTGATCACTTTGATACGATTCAATTAAATATATTTAAACTTTATCATAGGGTTGAATTGAAATGAATTGGCTCTAGGATTCAGGCATTTTGGAGATGGGAGACGTGTTGGGGCCTGTGGAAGGGAAACATTCTATCCAAACGAAATAATTGTAGTTCATTTAAAATGCGTTACAAGATTAGAATTCTCAAGAAGGATGATATATAAAATTTAATTGATAAGCGTTACCAAATTGAATTGGGCAAGTCTAACTTTATCTTAAGTAACTATATATATCCAACAACTTTTTGTCGTAGATCCAAATTGCGTTATACAATATGAACTCTTTACAAAGATGCTTTGCAAAATTAAATTAGGCCAAAAACGTAACTTACACACATGGGACTCTTTAGAAAGATGCTTTGCAAAATTAAATTAGGCAAAAAACATAACTTACACACATGGACACGGAGAGGGATATCACATATGATTGAACCCTATATTTTGGTTTGATTAAGTATTAATAAATATTTTAGTTTTGCACTTGATTAAAATTTGTGTACTTCGAGAAGCCATATCAGTTGGTCAACCATAATGAACAATATTGGATCTGCAATATGAAAATATTACATGGATCGATTATTAAACTCTTTTGGTTATAAACATGAATATTTTAAACAATTACTGTTGAGATCTTTCAGGCAACATACACAATGGTCAATATTTATTAAAAATAAAATAATCTACTAGCATTGATGAATAAAAATATTAAAACATGCGCAAAATACAAAAAAAATTCCATTCTGTTTCTATTGTAAAATAATATGAAAGCAATTAGGTATTCTATCCTAACAAAATACATCAGGGTCATCAAAACGAGATACATCTTGGTTTTTCTGACACGGATTGTAGTTTAGTCCAAGTGGTCTTCTTGTTCATCTCCAACATATCGCCAGTATAGCGCATCTTCGAGAAAGAGAGCCCAGTTAGCGTCGGACTTTATGACTCGGAACACAAAGGGAGCTACTCTAGCCTTTCCCAAAAACAAGAGCCATGTTCAACTTCAACCTCCTAAAGACCGGAGATTTAGGAACTGCAAACAATCCCAGAGATCCCATATTATTTAAAAAACATACAGGCCCAAATGCAAACTAGCTTGCACAACAAAGCTCTCTGGAGGAATTTTTCTGAGCCAAATTTGGTTTCAAGGGATTCAGCCTTAATTTGTTGCTGCCGGAATAATGGAATCCAGGAACTGACAAAAGATGATCGTGATTGCAAAGTTAGCAAAAGAAAAATCCTGACCAAACGTAAAGGGATAATCAAAGCAAAAACTTTCATTTGATCAAAAACTAAAGCATGTGCAATGAAAATCTTAGATCATTCATGCATGTAAACAATAATACCGTTGCAGCTAGCGAGGAAGAAGGCTTTGTGGCAGTGCTACCACTCCACATACATCAGCCTCATCATGGATGAGGCTGATGCGATAGTCAAACATCCACTATATTTTGCATCTCCGAGAGAGGAGACAAGGATCGGAGAGAAATGAGAAGTTTTAATAAATAGGTGGAGGAAAAGATGGAGGCAAAAAAAGCCTAAGCTCCATCGATCCTAGATAGGGCTTAAACTGGAGCCTCAGAAGGATTTCAGACAAGCTCTAAAGGAAGAACAAAGTGGATGATCGAGAAACAATGATGACAATGGAATTACAAGAGAGAATAGAGATGGGTTAAGGCTTGTGGCAGGGAAGAACAAGCGGTCTTCTATATATAGAGCAAACACACTGTCCCAAGCATATCAAATTTTGCCGCCCTTCGCCAGCGAAATGATTTCAGTCGGTTTCAAATATGTCACGAGATTAGAACGCTAGTCAAACGTATGTTATAAAATTGAATTCGATACGACAAAATCTGCCACTCCAGTTACTTAAAATACGCTCCAGGTTCAGAATGCTCAAGAATTAGATAAGGATGCGTTACTAAACTGAATGAAAGGTATCCAACCATCATGTCAAACACGCTAGTGAGACCAAACACCCAACACAACCGCATAATTCTTAAGTAATATCCTAAAATTACAAAAGCACCTATTTTTTATAATTTATTGATTATATAATCACTAAATATAATTAAAAATTAACCAATATTAATATGATCATTTAGTTCAATTATATTTATTATAATAAGCATAGGTATCAAATCATCTAAATGTCTCTATTTTTTTTTCATTCCAATTCAATTTTAAGAACCGAGCTCAAGCATCCTGTGGATCTATAAAAATGAAAATAAAAAAAAGCTCAGTAAAAACCTTCTACCCTACATATTGCCGCACAATATGAGCTATCATCATAGATGTATAACTTGTAAAAAAATATAAGAGCAGTAATTTTTTATTTATAATTAGGACTTAATGCAATGAAATATCATATTTAAATAATAAATAAACCATATTTAACATCATGCAACATCATCAAAGGACTATAATGGAAAAGCAACACTCTCAAGTCATATAATAAATACATGTAACAGTTATATGATAGACTGAAATTAAATATATTGATCCTATCATATATGCGGAAATATGGGACCAATATATTTATCCTAATTAATTAAGAAAAGATCGATAAATACCTCCAGCCATTGCTGTTAATTTTCTTCTAGATGAGGGTAAGGATCTTCCACGCCTTGCGGTCTCTCTCAGCGATGGTGTAAACTTTCTCTCGATGAAACCAGGCGCAGGGACCTACCCGTTTTATAAACCTTTATGCCTTATCTGTCCATCACAGAAGGCGCCCCTTTAAATGGATATGGTTGAGGGATCCTTATCTCAATCATGAATTCAAAATTTGAATTCACGCAATCCCTCAAGATCAGAATATAGGACCACCTTAATCGTATCGGTTACGATACGCTTAATGGAGAAAAAACCAACATTCTCCCACTTGGTCCGTATATTCTATTACTATATTAAGAAACAGAATACATGAATCATGACAATAGGTCCTCTTAAAATCGAGTATTATTTACCATGTATCACAATGTATTATATTTCCCAAACATAAACCTATATAACTTAATGAATAAACCCCATGTTTATTCTAGGTCCAACTTAATGATGCTCATCACAAATAAATGTGTACACTAAATAACTAAATGTGAAAAACATCACAATCATAAAAGATTTTCATTAATTATAAAATTCATCATTACAATGAATTAAATAAAATAACCAAGACCCATACGGTCTACATGATCCCTAAACTTCTGTAGTGGCATGCCTTTAGTCAAGGGATCAGCTATCATCAACTCAGTACTCACGTGCTCTATAACCACTATCTTTTCTTTAACACGTTCTCGTATGGCTAAATATTTGATGTCGATGTGCTTTCTTCGACTACCACTCTTATTATTTTTAGCCATAAACACTGCAGCTGAATTGTCACAATAAATCTTCAATGGCTTAGATATAGAATCCACAATTCTAAGCCCAGAAATGAAACTCTTCAACCATACACCATGCAAAGTAGCCTCAAAACATGATACGAACTCGACTTCCATGGTGGAAGTAGCAGTCAAAGTCTGCTTGGCGCTCCTCCAAGATACAGCTCCACCAGCAAACATAAATATGTATCCAGATGTTGACTTCCGAGAATCAACACAGCCAGCAAAGTCAGCATCAGAGTAGCCAATTACTTCCAAATTTTTAGTCCGTCTGAACATAAGCATGTAGTCCTTGGTACCCTGAAGATACCTCATCACCTTCTTAGTAGCTCTCCAGTGGTCTAAACCTGGATTACTCTGATATCTCCCCAACATCCCAACTGCAAATGCTATATCAGGCCTTGTACAGACCTGAGCATACATCAAGCTACCAACAGCTGAGGCATATGGAGTATTTTTCATTTCCTTCCTCTCAAAGTTATTCCTTGGGCACTGACTCAAATTGAATCTGTCACCCTTGACTATGGGAGCTATACTCGGCGAACAATTTTTCATCCGAAATCTCTCTAAAATTTTATTGATATAGGTTTCTTGAGATAGACCTAAAATACCTCAAGTTTGTCTCTTTGAATTTTAATGCCAATGACATAAGAGGCATCACCCATATCTTTCATGTCAAAATTCTCAGAGAGAAATTATTTCACCTCATGTAACATACCTTTATTATTGGTTGCAAGTAAAATATCATCTATATATAGGATTAGAAAATAAATTTTGCTTCCACTGACCTTCTGGTATATACATTGATCCATGATGTTCTCTACAAATCCAAATGAAGAAATCACATCATGAAATTTTAAGTACCATTGCCGAGAGGCTTGTTTCAATCCATATATAGATCTCTTGAGCTTGCATACTAATTGCTCATTATTATAGAGGAAAAACCTTCAGGTTGTTTCATATAAACTTCTTCCTCTAGATCTCCATTGAGAAATGCAGTTTTCACATCCATTTGTTGCAACTCTAAATCAAAATGCGCAACAAGTGCCATGATAATGCAGACGGAATCTTTCTTAGATATAGGAGAAAATGTCTCCTTGTAATCAATTCCCTCCCTTTGAGTGAATCCCTTAGCAACGAGTCTTGCCTTATATCGCTCAATGTTGCCTAACGAGTCTTTCTTGGTCTTAAAGACCCATTTACAGCCAATGGCTTTTACTCCATCAGGCAACTCAACAAGATCCCAGACTCCATTATCTGCCATAGAATTCATCTCATCTTTCATAGCATCATACCATAAATTAGATTCCTTACAATTCATGGCTTGTGAAAACGTTTCAGGATCATTTTCAGCTCCAATGTTATAGTCGACTCTTGAAGATACACAATATAGTCACTAGAAATTGCTGATTTCCTTTCTCTTGTAGATCTTCTTAATGTTGTAACAACCTCCTCTGGAGGAGTTGATTGTTCAACTATCTCTGGTAACTCATGAGAGACTGGATCTACTAGTTCATTATCAGCAAATTATGGAATTTCAACGACTGGTTGTATAATGCCCGTTTGGTCTTGAGGGGCACTATGAACGATAATCAGTTTGTCACTTGAAGTGGAAGGTTGAGCATCTGAATGTTCCCTTTCAGGAATCATGCTCTGCAATTGATCACTCCCACTGATCAAGTCATTCCCAAGAAATTTGGCATTTTTTGATTCCACAATCCTAGTTGTATGAGATGGACAGTAAAATCTATATCCCTTGGACCTCTCGGCATATCCAATAAAATACCCACTAATGGTCCTAGGGTCCAGCTTTTTCTCTTGTGGATTGTATACTCTCACTTCACATGGGCATCCCCATACGCGTACATGTCGCAAACTTGGTTTTCAACCTTTAAATAACTCAAATGGCATTTTAGAAATAGTCTTGGTTGGAACTCGATTTAATATGTACACAGCTATCTTGAGAGCTTCTGTCCACAAGGACTTAGGTAGTTTGGAGCTGCTAATCATGCTCCTCACCATGTCCATCAATGTTCGATTCCTTCTTTCTGCTACACCATTCTGATCAGGTGAGCCAGGTAAACTGTATTGGGCAACAATCCCATGTTCTTGAAGGAACTTCGCAAATGGACCAGGCATTTGTCCATCTTCTGTGTATCTCCCATAATACTCACCTCCTCTATCAGATCTCACAATTTTGATTTGCTTTCCACATTGTGTCTCTACTTCTGCCTTGAATATCTTAAAGGCATCTAATGCTTCGTTCTTATTATGAAGCAAGTAGAGATACATAAATCGTGAGTAATCATCAATAAAGCAGATAAAGTATTTCGGACCATGAAAATCCATATCCGGACAACAAATGTTCGTGTGTATGATCTCTAATAGGTCTGAACTCCTCTTGGCACCTTTCTTTGACTTATTGGTCTGCTTGCCTTTAATGCAGTCCACACAAGTATCAAAGTCAGTGAAGTCCAAAGTATTGAGTACTCCTTCATTCACTAACCTCTTGATTCTATATATGGAGATATGTCTCAATCTCCGATGCCACAATATAGAAGAGTTATCATTTACAACACATCTTTTCATGCTAGCCCTAACATGCATTACATCATGAGTGGTATTATTTTGCAAATTAATATAGAAAAGACCATCAGACAAAGTACCATTCCCAACAAGTTCAGATTTATAATATAAACTGGAAGAAGTATCTGAAAAGTTGAAAGAATAACCCAAAGGTACAAGTCTTGAAAGTGAAATTAAATTCCTAGAAAAACTAGGTACATAAAAGGTCCTTTCCAAATTTAAAACAAAACCACTACTAAGAACTAAGGTGCATGTCCCTATAGCTTCCACATGTGAGCGCATCTTATTTCCTGAAGAGATATACTGCTCACTTCCCACTGGCTTCCTTAAGTTTTGCATACCCTGCAAAGTATTGCAAATGTGGATTGTAGAACCAGAATAAATCCACCATGTGTTATAAATAATATTAGCCATATTAGATTCATAATAGACAAGTGAGATTGTTTTACCTTTCTTTTCAAGCCAAGTCTTGAACTTGATGCAATCCTTCTTCATGTGTCCCTTCTTCTTACAGAAGAAACACTTGGATTCCTTCTTAATATCAGATTGGGGTGGTATTTTACTTTTACCCTTCTTCTTGGCCCATGCCCGATCCTTTCCACTTGTAGTCAGCATTGCACTTTCACCCAATTCCATCAACAGTCTACCTTCTTCTTGAACACACATGGCCAAAAGTTCATTGATTGACCATTTTTCCTTATGTGTGTTATAAGATATCTTAAATGGTCCATACTGTTGTGGAAGTGTATTTAAAATATAGTGCACCAGAAAGGACTCAGACATTTCAACCTCAAGAGTCTTCAGTTGAGCTGCAATGTCCCTCATTTGCATAATGTGCTCATGCACACCTCTCACTCCAGTGAGCCTCAGGGATGACAACTTCAATATTAGGGTACTGGCAAGAGCTTTATCTAAAGTACTAAATTGCTCATCAATGGCCTTTAGTAGCTCCCTGACATTCTCATACTTATCAACTGAACCACGTATACCAACAGAGATTTTTGTCTTTATGAACATTGTACTCAAGCGATTGGATCGCTCCCAACGTTCATAAATCGCAATCTCATTAGGAGTGCTGGTCTGAGTTACTGAAGGTGGTTTATCCTTCCTTATAGCATAATCAATGTCCATCCAGCCCAGATGAAGGAGAATTCTCTCCTTCCAAACCTTATAGTTATCACCCCTCAATTTAGGTATGTCACATTTTATTTCAGAGAAATTTACAGGTTGCATAACTACAAAATTTAAACATACATGCTTATTTTAAAAAATTGAGGCTAATAAAATGCTTTACCACGGTAAATTATGCATTTAGAAACCAGTGAATCTACTGACATAAAACTTGCCTGTGGGCTAAAGCTCTAATTCAATTAGATTCACTTAAGTCTGTATGATAAAACTATCAAATTATGTTCCTTCTTTCTAATTCCTGTAGGTAGATTAGAAAAATATAATTTGATATTTTATCTTAATTAATTATATAAATATAAAATAGTGAATCTACTGACATAAAACTTGCCTGTGGGCTAAAGCTTTAATTCAATTAGATTCACTTAAGTCTGTATGATAAATCTATCAAATTATGTTCCTTCTTTCTAATTCCTATGGGTAGATTAGAAAAATATAATTTGATATTTTATCCTAATTAATTATATAAATATAACAAAAATTCCTGTGGAATAAATTTTATTATATTTATATAATTAATTATAATTAATGTCTATTATTTATGTGATTTACTAACTTTATTATACAATTTTATAATTAAGGATGCTGTGGCTACTCCTCAATTATTCAATTGTATTTATCACTTAGACATTATTTAATTTTTATGTTCAATTATGTCACTTAAGATGCATGCATAATTCATAAAATTTATACACAAAATTCTAAATATAATTGAACATAAATAGGCCAGACTAATGGTCCAACCACCTAATGAACGAGCCAACAGCCCGTCATCCTCACCCAATTCTAATAGTTTAATTTAACCAAAAAATCTCTCAATCATCTCAAAAATTTTTAGATCAGATGTGTTTGGACTGCTGCAATCCAGCCTGCTGCAATTCAAGCTGAGCACACGGCCCAGCTTTATGGCTGACTCAAACTGCTGGGCACACGGTCCAACCTGATTGCTGGTCCAGATGGCTAAGCTAGCCAGGCAATGGGCCAGCCCTGATTACTAGGCCATGCAATGGGCCAGTCTGGCCCAAGCGCTGGGCCAGCCAGCGCCTGGCCCAAGCGTTGGGCCAGCCAGCTGCTGGCCTGGCCCAGGCCGCTGGGCCATGCAGCGCCTGGCCCAAGCGCTGGGCCAGCCAGCGCTTGATTTTTTTTTTAATGTCCTGTACGTTTTTCTAAGAGGCATTTTTCATCCGTCCTCGTTCCGTGCACATATCCAAAGTAAGAAAACCGATGCTTCCTTATCTCATGGTGATTTAATCATGAGATATTTGGATTTATCTTTTATTTAAACTATATCCAAAAGGGTGAGCGAATAGATAAGTGCATGGTGCATGGCATAAATCTTACTGATCAATCTCTTAAATAAAACTGAATTAAATAAACTGAATATTAAGAGTACATAAGATCTAATGCCCTTTGATGACCTATTAACTCTCCCGGTACGTAGGTAGTTGGGTCAAATGCACCAAGGTACTACAGCAGCCTCCCTTATTGGTACGTCCCTAATATCCCTACCGTACGCCCGTTGGGTGAAATAATCCAGGGTACTACCAGTAGCCTCCCCTTTGGACTATCCCTAAACGAGAGAAATAGAGATCAAGAATACCTTGTCCCTCTTTATCAAATAAATCATATAAAGATTGTTTCATAGGGATTTTATCAGATCCATATATCAATAGAAACAATCCTAATAATCAAGACAGAGGTATTTTTAAATGCTCTGATACCAAATGATAGACTGAAATTAAATATATTGATCCCTATCATATATGTAGAAATATGGGACCAATATATTTATCCTAATTAATTAAGGAAAGATCGATAAATACCTCCAGCCATTGCTGTTGATTTTCTTCTAGATGAGGGTAAGGATCTTCTACGCCTTGCGGTCTCTCTCAGCGATGGTGTAAACTTTCTCTCGATGAAACCAGGCGCAGGGACCTACCCATTTTTCTAAACCTTTATGCCTTATCTGTCCATCACAGAAGGCGCCGCTTTAAACGGATATGGTTGAGGGATCCTTATCTCAATCGTGAATTCAAAATTTAAATTTACGCAATCCCTCAAGATCAGAATATAGGACCACCTTAATCGTATCGGTTACGATACGCTTAATGGAGAAAAAACCAACAATAGGTGGTTGGACCATTAGTCTGGCCTATTTATATTCAATTATATTAGAATTTATGTGTATAAATTTTGTGAATTATGCATACATCTTAAGTGACATAATTGAACATAAAAATTAAATAATATCTAAGTGATAAATACAATTGAATAATTGAGGAGTAGCCACAGCATCCTTAATTATAAATTATATAATAAGTTAGTAAATCACATAAATAATATAAATTAATTGTAATTAATTATATAAATATAATAAAATTTATTCCACAGGAATTTTTGTTATATTTATATAATTAATTAGGATAAAATATCAAATTATATTTTATCCTAATTAATTATATAAATATAACAAAAATTCCTGTGAAATAAATTTTATTATATTTATATAATTAATTACAATTAATGTCTATTATTATAAGCATATTGGTTAAGGTTTAGTGTTGAGATAATGGCAAGTTAAAGATTATCTAAATGTAACATTGCATCTGTTGTCATAGCAACTATGAGAATGGAGTGGACTAAAGGACTTTCGCCTATCCACGACATGAAGTGGAGGAGCGATACAAAAATAGGGAAGGGATAAGGGTTGACGGTTGTGGAAGGGAACGAGCTGGTGCTCTATATATATATATATATATATATATAGAGAGAGAGAGAGAGAGCAACCCCTCTGTCCAAAGTATACCGAACTTTGTCGTCCTTCGTCACCGAAATAATTGCGGGTCATTTAAAATACGTTATAAGACTAGAATTCTCAAGAAATATGAGATAAAAAATTGAATTGAAAAGAGACGTGCGTTAAGGAATTGAATTGGGTACGTCCAACTCTATTTTAAGGGACCATTTGAACTGGGGTGAACGGAGTGGAGGGAAAGAAAGTTAGGGATAAAATCACAAATTATTTTATTTAAAAAAATAAGAAAAAAGAAAAAGAGAATGAGAATAAGTTTTTTTTTCTAGCGAAGATAAATTTGCTAATCCTTAAATCGAGGATAAGTTGGGAAGAAAAAAATATTTAAGTTATATTTTTTAAAAAGTTTAAAATGTTCTTTAATTTTTTATTCTTCATTCTTTCATTAATCATTATCACGGTTCATTCCCTATTCTAAAGGGATATAATTGTCATATAACTCTTTTTTTTTTTTTTTTATATTACCCGTCTTTTCCATTTCATCCTTTCCAAACAAGAGAAAAAGAACAACCCTTCTTTTCCATTTCTTCCCCTTTCATTCCTTTTCTTTTTTTTACTCCCTCCTTCATTTCCTTACAAATAACCAAACATAGCCTAAGTGATTATACATAACCAATAACATTTTGTTATAGTTTCAAATTGCATTACTGTTCTCAAAAATGATTTTGAGATGTTTGCAAAAGTAAGACAAGGATCAAATCTTATATCTTAAAATTTTATTTAGTGATCTATACCATATTAATTTAATAATAAAAATAATAAGGAGATTAAGAAATTGACCTTTTATCGAATGTCTTGAACTCCGCCAACACCACTTGGAATCACCAAATTCTTTTGATCATCACGGATCTTTTCAGACGTTCTCCAAAATATAATGAACATGAACGAGTGGGCATTTTTGATTTTTGGATGAAATCATATAACTAAATTTTTTTTATTCACTTTGTATTCTCAACTCATTAGATAAAATGAAGATGAAAAAGAAATCTCTCTATGGTTGATGATAATCATCCTTTGTTATTTTTCTCTTATGAATATTACATTCTAACAGAATAATAACTACCATCCTTTTTAATTAATTAATTAATTAAAAATTAAAGATAACTTTCAACTCTTGGAGATTACTTTAAATCGATTGTTGATTTGGTTTGATATATTTATCGTGGGATGAAATGGGAGATACTCCCATGATCCCATATATTTCTTAAACAACAAAATAACTTATTCTTCTTGTGGAACAAAAAACTTATTCTTCTTGTGGAACACGCCTACGATGTGTCACACCGTATATTTTTAATTTAAAATAATTTTAAATTTACTTTTAAATAATCATATTATTTAAAATAGAAATTAATCCAATTAATTTGTGTATAAATTAATTTAGAATTCTAAATTCCAAGTTAATAACTCAATCCAACATATCATAAAGTTCAAATAATTTAATGGAGCCATCCAAATGAACTATGGACATTATAATTGTAAGCTTCAATAATTTTGACATTCAATTAAAACTTTAATTAAAATATCAAAATTATTAATTTCAAATTAGTCCACTAAAAATTTGAAACTCTCAAACTTATAAAAATTATTTATATTCAAAAGAATTTGAATTGTCCATTGATATGGTCGCTACATATAAATCAATCCTTAAAGGTAGGCATTTTTCGTTAACCTCTTTAATTATATCTTTATCCATAAGTACCATTGATTCTATAATGAATAATATATTTATGATCCAATCATAAATTGGTTCAAGCCCCCGAATCAACCGTTTTAGGAACCGTCCATTTGACTTCTTTACGAAGAAATGGATTTCATCTAGTATATTAATATTTTTGGCTACTTATGTTATTATATTTTCAATACACCAAGAATTTGATACTATGTTTCGGTGTCATATCAAAAAATAATACAATAAATAGGAGTCTATTAATTACTTAGAATTAAGATCGATTCATATATTACCATCATTGATTAATTTTGAATGCTCTATTTTAACAATGGATTTTATTAGAGATTCATAATTAATTGTGTTTCAATCCTATATAATCAAATTATATAAAGCGCTTTCATTCCGATGATCTCATTATCAACAATCCAGATAAAATCGTTTCATTCAGAATTTATTGAACTGCGCTAGTAATTTTAACTTAAATATCCCAACTTTAATTTATAATTGCAAATAAATTTAGATTATTTTACTTTAAATATTATCCTCTGCATATAATACTTATATACAATATTTAAAGTCACATTTAAATAATCCAAGGATTTTTGATATTTATAAAGCATCAAAACATGCATGCAAACATAATATTAAAAAAAATTCTTAAATTATTCAGCAGAATAATAAATGTCATTTGCTTATGGGCACATATCCCAACAATCTCCCACTTGCCCTAAAGCAAATGAGATATGTCTCTAATTTCCATAACTTCAAGATGTAGCTTAAAACCCTAAGCCGATAATGTTAGTGAATGGATCAGCTATATTGTTCGCAGATGTGATCTTCTCAACTGAAACGTCTTCTCTACTATCAAACTCTCTCACAACGTAAAATTTTCTCTCTATATGCTTTCCTTTATGATGGTTTCTGGGTTCCTTGGTATTGGCTACTGCTTCTTTGTTATCACAGTAGAGTCTAACTGATTCATGCATATCGAAACAACTTCTAGATCTTTCAAGAATTTTCAAAGTCAGACTACCTCTTTAGTTGCTTTACAAGCTGCTATATATTCAGCCTTCATGGTTGGTTAGCAATGCAGGTTTGCTTGACGTTTCTCAATATAATGGCTTTTGATAAGCGTAAATTCAATCATTTAATTCATATACTTTCATAACGACATTAGCTAGTTTTTTATTAAATTTATTAAATTTTATTTACTTTTCAAACATTACCTTATTACACAGAAAGTTTAATTTAATCCAGCAAGATTACATATTCATACATCAATGTTCCTTGAATTTATATGCATATTAAGAGTACTAAAGAATAAGAATTCAAAAATACTATCTCATTGTCCTGCCTAGTAGGCTTGAAATCATAATAAACAATGCTACACCATTAACTAATCGTTGTTACGTAGCTTTTGAAATGTACCCATAGGTATATTAACATTACAAGATTTTTGGCTTTCAACAATGAATTTTTGTCATTGCTGAAAGTGCTAAAATCGTTGCAAAAAACTTTTCGCAATGAATTTATATTCGTTATCATTCGTTATAGAATGTTCGTTGCTAAAGCTCAAATCTCTACTTTTAGCGACGAATATAATTCGTTACAAAAAGTCTACCTTTTGCAACGAAAATATTTCGTTACGGAATCTAGAAAATTCATTGCTACTACTTTCCAAAAAAATACGATAATTCGTTACTAAAGTTGAGTTTCCACAACAATTTTATTTTCGTTGCTGAAACAAAATTCGTTGCTAAATATTTTCTGCAACAAATGCTTTATTTAGTCAAATTCGTTACTGAATTTTAGTATCTACAACGAATTTAGTTTCATTGCGAAAAAGAGATGTTGCTAAATAATTTTTTTTCATTGTAAATTTATTTAAAATTATTGCAAATATAACTTGTTCCTAATATTAAATTTATTGTGGAAAGTCAAATTAGTTACGAATGACTCTAAATTAAATTTCATGAAACTAAATAGCATTAATAAATATATCAACAAAGTCCAAAATCCAAAATACAACCAAAATGTTTTAAACCAAAGTAAAGTATTTAATATCAGCTTAAAAAAAAGATAAACAAGTGAACAATGCATAGACAACTCAATCTCTCTCATCAAAGATGTTAGTGGAAGATGGAGGTGGAGGGTTGCTCAACGATGCAATCTGTGAAGTCTCAATCGTAGTCATGTGGGCCATAACATTCTCTAGCACTGAGGACATGGTGCCGATCTTTTCGTTGGCTTGCTGAAGCTGTTGAACAAGCTCATCATAAGAGGGTCGATCGACATTGTTGATGAATTTGGGCAGAAAATTATAGGGGGCTATTTCTTGATACTCTTTTAATAGCTAGCCACATATATGTGGTAGAGCCAAATAACCTATGAAAAGTCGCATGTTTACCCTGTACTAAGAGAAAGCAAAAAATATTTATTGAGAGATGCATTCATAAAGCATCAAAAACTATATAACATAAAAAAAAAAGAATGTACTTGAGGTATTATTTTTTATTATTTCATTCACTATTAGTTGAGTAGCTGAAAAGTCACTATTTTACTGCTTAACCTTCCATGCATAAGATTTTTTATACAAATAAATAATAATTTATAAAATAATCTTCACTTAAATTTGATTTAGTCTAGATTTAGATTATGAGAGTTACACATTAATGATCTGAACTATTACATGTGATCTATATAACTTTTAAAGATTTATATATTAAAAATTATATGAGCCTAATACTCCCTATCTTATGCATCAAATGGCTCCCCTGAAAAAAAAAAAAAAGTTATTTAGGCAATAATATCTTTGACCACTTGATGCATAAATTAAAAGACTTCACATCGCATTATTTTTATTATATAGATTTTCTGTAGGTAGTAAATTATATCTAATAGTTTGAATCATCAAAATCCCATAATTTGACATAATGAAATCCGAGTAGATAGCACATTCGAACGTAGCAAAGTCAAACTCTATATATATATATATATATATATATATGCGCATATACATGCATCTTTGCATATATGTACATGTATATATAAAAATAGATTTGATAAAAATTAGATAATTTAAATAAAATAAACTAATAATATTTTTTTATTATTTAATGCATTAATTAGAGACCTTCAAATTACATTATTTTTTATTATGAGTAATTTATGAATGGTGCATTTCATTGGATATGGGTAGGGATCCACCCAACCTGATCTTCATCCATCTTTGTCATGCATGTATATTTGTTATTAAATTTTGGATAAATATTCTGGATGATTTTTGTTATAGCCATGCATCACAAAAGGAATGCAACGTGACACGTGGAAGGGAGACGAGTTGTGGCTTGTGGAATGGAACGAACGTTTGATTTATTATATATAAAGAATGAAAGCAACGCTTTGTCCAAAGAATACTTCATCATCAAAATAATTGCAGTTAATTTAAATTACGTTACAAGATTAGAATTCTCAAAAACATGAGATATAAATTGACAAGAGAGATGCCTTAGCAAATTGAATTGAGTACATCCAAGCACTTTTGGTCGCAGATTCCATTTGCGTTACACAATATGAACTCCTGACAAAGATGCTTTATAAAATTAAATTACAGCAAGAATCGACCGTGCCTTACTTGAAGGGCATATCGAAACACTCTAGAAAGTCATTTGCTGATCACTTTGATAGGATTCAATTAAATATAATCAAACTTTATCATAGTGCTTGAATTGAAATGAATTGCTCTAGGATTCATGCATTTGGGAGACGGGAGACGTGTTGGGGCCTGTGGAAGGGAAACATTCTGTCCAAACGAAATAATTGTAGTTCATTTAAAATGCGTTACAAGATTAGAATTCTCGAGAAGGATGATATATAAATTTAATTGATAAATTCTCGAGAAGGATGATATATAAAATTTAATTGATAAGCATTACCAAATTGAACTGGGCAAGTCTAACTTTATCTTAAGTAACTATATATATCCAACAACATTTTGTCGTAGATCCAAATTGCGTTATACAATATGAACTCTTTACAAAGATGCTTTGCAAAATTAAATTAGGCCAAAAACGTAACTTACACACACGGACACGGAGAGCGATATCGCATATGATTGAACCCTATATTTTGGTTTGATTAAGTATTAATAAATATTTAAGTTTTGCACTTGATTAAAATTTGTATACTTCGAGAAGCCATATTAGTTGATCAACCATAATGAACAATATTACATGGATCCATATCAGTTGATCAACCATAATGAACAATATTACATGGATCGATTATTAAACTCTTTTGATTATAAACATAAATATTTTAAACAATTACTGTTGAGATCTTTCAGGCAACATCACAAAGTTCAATATTATTAAAAAATAAAATAATCTACTAGCATTGATGAATCAAAATATTAAAACATGCGCAAAATACAAAGAAAATTCCATTCTATTTCTATTGTAAAATAATATGAAAGCAAGGTATTCTATCCTAACAAAATACATCAGGGTCATCAAAACGAGATACATCTTGGTTTTTCTGACACGGATTGTAGTTTAGTCCAAGTGGTCTTCTTGTTCATCTCCAACATATCGCCAGTTAGCCTCGGACTTTATGACTCGGAACACAAAGGGAGCCACTCTAGCCTTTCCCAAAAACAAGAGCCATGTTCAACTTCAACCTCCTAAAGACCGGAGATTTAGGAACTGCAAACAATCCCAGAGATCCCATATTATTTAAAAACATACAGGCCCAAATACAAACTAGCTTGCAAAACAAAGCTCTCTGGAGGAATTTTTCTGAGCCAAATTTGGTTTCAAGGGATTCAGCCTTAATTTGTTGCTGCCGGAAGAATGAAATCCAGGAACTGACAAAAGATGATCGTGATTGCAAAGTTAGCAAAAGAAAAATCCTAACCAAACATAAAGGGATACTCAAAGCAAAAACTTTCATTTGATCGATCAAAAACTAAAGCATGTGCAATGAAAATCTTAGATCATTCATGCATGTAAACAATAATACCGTTGCAGCTAGCGAGGAAGAAGGCTTTGTGGCAGTGCTACCACTCCACATACATCAGCCTCATCACGGATGAGGCTGATGCGATAGTCAAACATCCACTATATTTTGCATCTCCGAGAGAGGAGACAAGGATCGGAGAGAAATGAGAAGGTTTAATAGGTGGAGGAAAAGATGGAGGCAAAAAAAGCCTAAGCTCCATCGATCCTAGATAGGGCTTAAACTGGAGCCTCAGAAGGATTTCAGACAAGCTCTAGAGGAAGAACAAAGTGGATGATCGAGAAACAATGATGACAATGGAATTACAAGAGAGAATAGAGATGGGTTAAGGCTTGTGGCAGGGAAGAACAAGCGGTCTTCTATATATAGAGCAAACACACTGTCCCAAGCATATCGAATTTTGCCGCCCTTCGCCATCGAAATGATTTCAGTCGGTTTCAAATATGTCACGAGATTAGAACGCTAGTCAAACGTACGTTATAAAATTGAATTCGATACGACAAAATCTTCCACTTCAGTTACTTAATACGCTCCAGGTTCAGAATGCTCAAGAATTAGATAAGGATGCGTTACTAAACTGAATGAAAGGTATCCAACCATCATGTCAAACACGCTAGTGAGACCAAACACCCACACAACCGCATAATTCTTAAGTAATATCCTAAAATTACAAAGCACCTATTTTTTATAATTTATTGATTATATAATCACTAAATATAATTAAAAATTAACCAATATTAATAGATCATTTAGTTCAAATATATTTATTATAATAAACTATTATAATGGAAAAGCAACACTCTCAAGTCATATAATAAATACATGTAACAGTTATAAGCATCTTGGTTAAGTTTAGTGTGGAGATAATGGCAAGTTAAAGATTATCTAAATGTAACATTGCATCTGGTTGTCATAGCAACTATGAGAATGGAGTGGAGGACCGATACAGAAACATGGAAAAGATAGGGGTTGACGGTTGTGGAAGGGAACGAACTGGTGCTCTATTATATATATATATATATATATATACTGAAACTTTGTCGTCCTTCATCACCGAAATAATTGCGGATCATTTAAAATACGTTATAAGACTATAATTCTCAAGAAATATCAGATAAAAAATTGAATTGATAAGAGACATGCGTTACGGAATTGAATTGGGTACGTCCAACTCTATTTTAAGGGACCGTTTGAATTGGGGTGAACGGAGTGGAGGAAAAGAAAGTTAAGGATAAGATCATAAATTATTTTATTTGAAAAAAAAAAAAAAAAAAAAAAGAGAATGAGAATAAGATTTTTTTTTCTAGCGAAGATAAATTTGCTAATCCTCAAATCGAGGATAAGTTGGAAAGAAAAAATATTTAAGCTATATTTTTTAAAAAGTTCAAAATGTTCTTTTATTTTTTTTTTATTCTTTCATTAATCATTATCGCGGTTCATTCCCTATTCTAAAGGGATATAATTGTCATATAACTCTTTTTCTTTTTTTTTCCTTTCTTTCCAAAAATGATAATTGATATTACCCGTCTTTTCCATTTCATCCTTTCCAAAAAAGAGAAGAAGAACAACCCTTCCTTTCCCTTTCTTTCTCTTTCATTCCTTTTCTTTTTTTTACTCCGTCCTTCATTTCCCTACAAATATCCAAACATAGCCTAAGTGACTATACATAACCAACGACATTTTGTTATAGTTTCAAATTGTGTTACTGTTCTCAAAAATGATTTTGAGATGTTTGCGAAAGTGAGAAAAGGATCAAATCACATATCTTAAAAATTTTATTTAGCGATCTATACCCATATTAATTTAATAATAAAAATAATAAGGAGATTAAGAAATTGACCTTTTATCGAATGTCATAAACTCTGCCAACACCACTTGCATCACCAAATCCTTTTGATCGCCACGGATAGTTTCAGACATTCTTCAAAATATGATGAACATGAACGAGTGGGCATTTTTGATTTTGGGTTGAAATCACACAACTAAATTTTTTTATTCACTTTATATTCTCAACTCATTAGATAAAATAAAGATGAAGAAGAAATCTCTCTATGATAATCATCCTCTGTTTTTTTCTCTTATGAATTACATTCTAAGACCGTGGCGATCGGTCCGATCGGCGATGATCCGACGGTTGCGATCATCCAAGCCATGATCCCAATCGGCCACTACCGATCCTGGTCGCGGCGATCAGTTCGATCGGCGACGATCCGACGGTTGCGATCGATCCAAGCCCTAATCTTAATCGGCCATGACCGCTCTCGGATCGCGGCGATCGGTCCTATTGGTGACGATCCGACGTTGTGATCAATCCAAGCCATGATCCCGATCGGCCATGACCGATCTCGGACCGTGGCGATCGGTCCGATCACCGACGATCCAACGGTTGCGATCGATCCAAGTCGTGATCCCGATCAGCCACAACCGATTTCAGACCGTGGTGATCGGTCCGATCGGCGACGATCCGACGATTACGATCGATCGAAGCCCTGATCCCGATCGGCCACGACCGATCTCCGACCGCGGCGATCGGTCCGATTGGTGACGATCCGATGGTTGCGATCGATCCAAGCCCTAATCCGATCGGCCACGACCGATCTCGGACCGTGGCGATCGGTCTGATCGGCGATGATTCGACGGTTGCGATCGATCCAAGCCGTAATCCCGATCGGCCACGACCGATCTCTACCGTGGCGATCGGTCCGATCGGCGATGATCGACGGTTGCGATCGATCCAAGCCATGATCCCGATCGGCCATAACCGATCTCGGACCGTGGCGATCGGTCTGATCACCGATGATCCGACGGTTGCGATCGATCCAAGCATGATCCCGATCGGCCATGACGATTTCGGACCGTGGCGATCGGTCCGATCGTGATGATCCGACGATTGCGATAGATCCAAGCCTGATCCCGATCGGCCATGAATGATCTCGGACCACGGCGATCGATCCGATTGGCAATGATCCGATGGTTGCGATCGATCCAAGCCCTGATCCCGATCGGCCATATCCGATCTCGGACCGTGGCGATCGGTCCTATCGGTACGATCCGATGGTTGCGATCGATCCAAGCCATGATCCCGATAGGCCATGATCGATCTCGGGCTGGGGCGATCGGTCCGATCGCCGACGATCCGACGGTTGCGATCGATCCAAGTCGTGATCCCAATCGGCCACGACCGATTTCGGACCATGGCGATTGGTCCAATCGGCGACGATCCGATGATTGCAATCGATCCAAGCCCTGATCCCGATCGGCCATGACCGATCTCGGACCGCAGCGATCGGTTCGATTGGTGACGATCCGACGGTTGCGATCAATCCAAGCCTGATCCCGATCGGCCATAACCGATCTCGGACCGTGGCGATCGGTCCGATCGCCGACGATCCGATGGTTGCGATCGATCCAAGCCATGATCCCGATCGGCCACGACTGATTTCGGACCATGGCGATCGGTCCATTGGCGACAATCCGACGGTTGCGATCGATCCAAGCCCTGATCCCGATCGGCCACGACCGATCTCGGACCGTGGTGATCGGTCGATCGGCGACGATCCAACGGTTGCGATCGATCCAAGCCGTGATCCTGATCGGCCACTACCGATCTCGAATGGGGTGATCGGTCTGATCAGCGACGATCAGACGATTGCGATCGATCCAAGCCATGATCCCGATCAGCCACGACTGATCTCGGACCGCGGCGATGGTCCGATCGGCGATGATCCGACGGTTGCGATCGATCCAAGCCCTGATCCCGATCGCCACGACAGATCTCAGACCGTGGCGATCGGTCCGATCATCGACGATCCGACGGTGGTGCGATCGATCCAAGCCGTGATCTCGATCGGCCACTACCG
>UESW01004417.1:53318-73991 GCA_900491605.1 Calamus simplicifolius
TAATATTTTTATAAAATTTATTTTTTAAAAAAAATATTGCGATGCAATACTTGCATCGCTAAATAAAAAATTATTTTTATTAATTTACTATTTTATTGCATCGCTATTTAACATAATTAATTTTTTAAAAAACATTGCGACGCACAGGGTTGCATCGTAATTTTTTATTTGATAGCTATATTATATAAAAATTAATTTTTATTTAAAATAATTGTGACGCAACTAGTGCATCGCTAAATTAAAACCTAATTTTTCTAATTTTCTGGTTTATTGTGTCGCTAATGCGTCGCTATTTAACATAATTAATTTTTTAAAAAATATTGCGACGCACTGAGTTGCATCGCAATATTTTTTTCTCATAATTATTTTATAAAAATTAATTTTATTTAAAATAATTGTGATGCAATTAGTGTGTCGCTAAATTAAAAATAATTTTTCTAATTTTTTGGTTTATTGCGTTGCTAATGCGTCGCTATTTAATAAAATTAAATTTTTTAAAAATATTGCAATGCACTGAGTTGCATCGCAATTATTTTTTCTCATATTTATACTTTATTAAAATTAATTTTATTTAAAATAATTGTGACACAATTAATGCATCGCTAAATTAAAAATAATTTTTCTAATTTTTGGTTTATTGCATCGCTAAAGAGTCGCTATTTCACATAATTAATTTTTTTAAAAAATATTGCGACGCATAGAGTTGTGTCGCAATATTTTTTTCTCATATTATATTTTATAAAAATTAATTTTAATTAAAATATTTGCGACGCAATTAGTGCGTCGCTAAATAAAAATAATTTTTCTAATTTTCTGGTTTATTGCGTCGCTATTTAACATAATTAATTTTTTTAAAACATTGCGACGCACTGAGTTGCATGCAATATTTTTTTTCTCATATTTATATTTTATAAAAACTTAACTTTAAAATATTGCGACGCATTCCTTGCGTTGCTAAATAAAAAAGTTACTTTTTTTTTATTTTCTGGTTTATTGAGTTGCTAATGCATCGCTAATTGCATCGCAATGATTTGTTATCGCGGATGCATCGCAAAGTGGTCGCAATTTAGCGACGCAATATTGTGTCGCTAAATTTACGTCGCTATTTCAGTATTTTCTTGTAGTGTATGCTATACGTCGCAATATTAGTTTAAAAATTTAATATTACAAATATTGCGACGCAGGTATTATGCGTCGCAATATTGCGACACAAATGCAATGCGTCGCAATATTTGTATTATTAAATCAATAAACTAATATCAATATTGCGATGCATAATGGATGCGTCGCAATATTGCGACGTATAATGGATGCGTCGCAATATTATTTGATAATTTAAAACTAATATTGCGGCACATCCATTATGCATTGCAATATTGCAACGTAATCATAATGCGTCGCAATATTAGTTTGTTAATTTAAAACTAATATTGCGATGCATCCATTATGCGTCGCAATATTGCGATGCAATCATAATACGTCGCAATATTAGTTTGTTAATTTAAAACTAATATTGCGATGCATCCATTATGCGTCGCAATATTGCGACGCATCCATTATGCATCGTAATATTGCGACGCATCCATTATGCATTGCAATATTAGTTTTAAATTAATAAACTAATATTGCGATGTATCCACTATGCGTCGCAATATTGCGATGCAATTATACTACGTCGCAATATTGATATTAGTTTATTAATTTAATATTATAAATATTGATATTAGTTTATTAATTTAAAACTATTATTGCGATGCATCCGTTATGCGTTGCAATATTGCGACGCAAATGCGTTGCGTCGCAATATTAGTTTATTAATTTATAAACTAATATTGCGATGCATTATAGCTTGGATCCGATTGCTGCGATCCATCCGATCGGTGACGATCCGACGGTTGCGATCGATCTAAGCCATGATCCCGATCTGCGATGATCGATCCGACGATGTGATCCATCGGATCGGCGACGATAATCGATGGTTGCGATCGATTGAACCCATGATCCCGATCGGCGATGATCGATCCGACTGTTGCGATCCAACTAATCGGCGATGATCCGACGGTTGCGATCATCTAGGCCATGATCCCAATCGGCGATGATTGATCCGACCATTGCGATCCAACCGATCGGCGACGATCCGATGGTTGTGATCGATCCAAGCCATGATCCCAATCGGTGATGATCGATTCGACCGTTGCAATCCATCCGATCGGTGACGATCCGACGGTTGCGATCGATCCAAACCATGATCCCGATCGGCGATGATTGATCCGACCACTACGATCCATCCGATCGGCGACGATCGGATGATTGCGATCATCCAAGCCATGATCCCAATCGGCGATGAACAATCCGACGGTTGTGATCCATCCGATCGGCAACGATATCCGATGGTTGCGATCGATTGAACCCATGATCCCGATCGGTGATGATCGATCCGATGGTTGCGATCGATCAAAGCCATGATCCCGATCGGCGATGATCGATCTGACCGCTGCAATCCATCCGATCAGCAACGATCGGATGGTTACGATCGATCCAAGCCATGATCTCGATCGGCGATGATCGATCCGACGATTGCGATCCATTCGATCGGTGACAATATCTGATGGTTGCGATCGGTTGAACCCATAATCCCGATCGGCGATGATCGATCCGATGGTTGCGATCCAACTAATCGGCGATGATCTGATGGTTGCGATCGATCCAGGCCATGATCCCAATCGGTGATGATCGATCCAACCATTGCAATCCAACTGATCGGCGATGATCCGACGGTTGCGATCGATCCAAGCCATGATCCCGATCGGGATGATCGATCCGACCGCTGCTATCGATTTGATCAGCGATGATCCGATGGTTGCGATTGATCCAAGCAATGATCCCGATCGGCGATGATCAATCCGACCACTGCGATCCATCCGATCGATGACGATCCGATGATTGCGATCGATCCAAGCCATGATCCCAATCGGCAATGATCGATCCGACCATTGCGATCCATCCGATCAGGGATGATATCCGACGGTTGATCGATCCAAGCCATGATTCCGATCGGAGATGATCGATCCGACCATTGCGATCCATCCGATCGGCGATGATCCAACGGTTGCGATCGATCTAAGCCATGATCCCGATCTGCGATGATCGATCCGACGGTTGTGATCCATCCGATCGGCGATGATATCCGATGGTTGCGATCGATTGAACCCATGATCCGATCGGCGATGATCGATCCGATGGTTGCGATCCAACTAATCGGCGACGATCCGACGGTTGCGATCGATCCAGGCCATGATCCCAATCGGCAATGATCGATTCAACGATTGTGATCCATCCGATCGACTACGATATCCGACGGTTACGAGTGATCCAAGCCATGATCCCTATTGGTGATGATCGATTCGACCATTGCAATCCAATCGATCGGCGATGATCCGACGGTTGCGATCGATCCAAGCCATGATTTCGATCGGTGATGATCGATCCGACTGTTTCGATCCATCCGATCGGCTATGATATCCGATGGTTGCGAGTGATCCAAACCATGATCCCGATTGGCGATGATCGATCTGACCACTGCGATCCATCCGATCGGCGACGATCCGATGGTTGTGATTGATCCAAGCCATTATCTCGATCAGCGATGATCGATCCGACCGTTGTCATCCATCCGATCGGCGACGATCCGATGGTTGCGATCGATCAAAGCCATGATCCCGATCAGCGATGATCAATCCGACCATTGCGATCCATCCGATTGGTGACGATATCCGACCATTGCGAGTGATCCAAGCCATGATCCCGATCGGGGATAATTGATCCGACCATTACATATAGAATCGATCGGCGACGATCCGACGGTTGCGATCGATCCAAGCCATAATCCCAATCGGCGATGATCGATTCGACCATTGCAATCCATCCAATCGGTGATGATCCGACGGTTGCGATCGATCAAAGCCATGATCCCGATCAGCGATGATCGATCTGACTGTTGTGATCCATCCGATCAGCGATGATATCGGACGGTTGCGATCGATCCAAGCCATGATCCCGATCGGTGATGATCGATCCGACGATTGCGATCCAACTGATCAGCGACAATCCGACGGTTGTGATCGATCCAAGCCATGATCCCAATCGATGATGATCGATTCGACGGTTGTGATCCATCCGATCGGTGATGACATCCGATCGGTTGCGATCGATCCAAGCCATGATCCCGATCGGTGATGATCGATCCGATCGCTGCGATCCATCCGATCGGTGATGATTCGATGGTTGCGATCGATCCAAGCCATGATCCCGATCAGCGATGACCGATCCGATGGTTGCGATCTATCCGATCTGCGACGATCCGATGGTTGCGATCGATCCAAGCCATGATCCCGATCGCGATGATCGACGACGGACACTGCCGTGGCCGGCAAGAAAGGGGGGAACTACTTTATATTTTATGTTAATTTTTTTTTCATGGGAGGGTTGTGGAAAAAACCCCTTTTTTTAATTTTACCGGTGGCCTGGCGTGGCCAGGCCACGGCCTTGGTTGCCGACCATGGCCACGAAAAAAATTATTATTATTTTGTTATAATTGTCGCTAAATTAATGATTTATTTTTTAATTTTTGGGTTTTTGCGTCGTTATATTAAAAATTAAAATTTCTTATTTTTTTTGGTATATGCGTCGCTATTGCATCGCTAAATAGCGACACAACCATTGCATCGCTATATTAACGATTTTTTTTATTTTTTGGGTTTTTGCATCGCTAATGCGTCACTATATTGCGATGCAAAATGTGCGTCGCAATATAGCGACTCAATGGTGCATCGCTATATTAAAAATTAAATTTTTTAATTTTTTGGTATTTGCATCGCTATTGCGTCACTAAATAGCGATGCAATCACTGCGTCGCTATATTAACGAATATTTTTAAATATTCTGGGTTTTAGCAATATAGCGATGCAAATTTGCGTCGCAATATAGCGATGCATAATTGCGTCACTATATTAAAAATTATATATTTTTTTTTTTATTATTTGCGTTGCTATTGCATCGCTAAATAGCGACGCAATCACTGCGTCGCTATATTAACGATTGTTTTATTTTCTGGTTTTTACGTCGCTAATGCATCGCTATATTGTGATGCATTATTATTGCATCGCTAATTGAGTCGCTATTTTTTTTTCTCGCTGAGTTGTCATAATTTAGTCACAATTTAGTGATGCAAAAATGCATCGCTAAATTGGCGTCGCTATTTCTGATTTTTCTTGTAGTGTCAGTGCTCCACATCTGAAGAAGCTATCCCGAGGTAGTACCTTAGTGAGTGCATCCACTGCGTTATCTTTGGTAAACACTTTCACAAGCTCTAACTCAACATCCTCCATAAGCTCCCTAATCCTGTGGTATCTGATGTCAATATGTTTGGTCCTAGCATGATAGACTGGATTCTGGACCAAACATAAAGCACTTTGGCTATCATAAAATACTCTGATCACCCCCTATGCTATCCCCATCTCCAGTGCAAGACCTTTCAGCCACATAGCCTCCTTTGCAGCCTCTAAAATACCAATATACTCTGACTCTGTAGTAGACAAAGCCGTCACTGGTTGCAGACTTGACCTCCATAATATTGGACCACCATTCAACATAAAGACATACCCTGTCGTCGACCTTCTGGTATCAAATCACCTGCATAGTCAGCATCAACAAAACCTGCTATCCGATCCTGAGCCTCCATGGTCAGTCTAATGCCATCCTCCATGCTACTATACCCATAACATATACCAACACTGACTATGCCAACAAGATATTTGAAGATCCCTTTTAGAGCTCTCCAATGTGCTTTACCCGGACTAGCCATGAATCTGCTAACTTGGCTAACAACATATGTAAGATCAGGCCTACAACACACTATAGCATACATGAGGCTGCCAACTCCTGAAGCATAAGGTACTCTGAACATCTCCTCGGCCTCTATCTTAGAACTCGATGACATAGTCTTGGAGAGCTTAATGTGACCGACCAATGGTAATGCGGCTGGCTTTGCACTATCCATACTGTACCTCTCCAAGATCCTCATGATATCAGTCCTCACTACAAGATTTTTGGCTTTCAACAATGAATTTTTGTCATTGCTGAAAGTGCTAAAATCGTTGCGAAAACTTTTCGCAATGAATTTATATTCGTTACCATTCGTTACAAAATATTCGTTGCTGAAGCTCAAATCATTACTTTTAGCAACAAATATAATTCGTTACAGAAAGTCTACCTTTTGCAACGAAAACATTTTGTTATGGAATCTAGAAAATTCATTGCTACTACTTTCCAAAAAAATACGATAATTCGTTAATGAAGTCGAGTTTCCGCAACAATTTTATTTTCGTTGCTGAAACAAAATTTGTTGCTAAATGTTTTCTGCAACAAATGTTTTATTTAGTCAAATTCGTTACTGAATATGAGTATCTGCAACGAATTTAGTTTCATTGCGAAAAAGTGATCGTTGCTAAACAATTTTTTTTCATTGTGAATTTATTTAAAATTATTACAAATATAACTTGTTCCTAATATTAAATTCGTTGTAGAAAGTCAAATTAGTTACGAAAGACTCTAAATTAAATTTCATGAAACTAAATAGCATTAATAAAAATATCAACAAAGTCCAAAATCCAAAATACAACCAAAATGTTTTAAACCAAACTAAAGTATTTAATATCAGCTTAAAAAAAAGATAAAAGAGTGAACAATGCATAGACAACTCAATCTCTCTTATCAAAGATGTCAGTGGAAGATGGAGGCGGAGGGTTGCTCAACGATGCAATCTGTGAAGTCTCAATCGCAGTCATGTGGGCCATAACATTCTCTAGCACTGAGGACATGGTGCCGATCTTTTCGTTGGCTTGCTGAAGCTGCTGAACAAGCACATCATAAGAGGGTCGATCGACATTGTTGATGAATATGTGCAGAAAAATTATAGGGGGCTATTTCTTGATACTCTTTTAATGGCTCTGCCACATATATGTATGTGGCAGAGCCAAATAACCTTTGAAAAGTCACATGTTTACCCTGTACTAAGAGAAAGCAAAAATTTTTTATTGAGAGATGCATTCTTAAAGCATCAAAAAGTATATAACATAAAAAAAAAGAATGTACTTAAGGTATTATTTTTTTATTATTTCATTCACTATTAGTTGAGTAGTTGAAAAGTCACTATTTGGCTGCTTAACCTTCCACGCATAAGATTTTTTATATACAAATAAATAATAATTTATAAAATAATCTTCACTTAAATCTGGTTTAGTCTAGATTTAGATTATGAGAGTTACACATTAATGATCTGAAATATTACATGTGATCTATATAACTTTAAAAGATTTATATGTTAAAAATTATATGAGCCTAATACTCCCTATCTTATGCATCAAATGCTCCCTCGAAAAAAAATGTTATATCTTTGACCATTTGATGCATAAATTAAAAGACTTCACATCGCATTATTTTTATTATATAGATTTTCTGTAGGTAGTAAATATTATATCTAATAGTTTGAATCATCAAAATCCCATAATTTGACATAATGAAATCCGAGTAGATAGCACATTCGAATGTAGCAAAGTCAAACTATGTATATATATATATGCACATGTGTGCATATACATGCATCTTTGCATATATGTGCATGTATATATAAAAATAGATTTGATCAAAAATTAGATAATTTAAATAATATAAACTAATAATATTTTTAATTATTTAATGCATTAATTAGAGACCTTCAAATTACATTATTTTTTTATTATGAGTAATTTATGAATGGTGCATTTCATTGGATATGGGTAGGGATCCACCGAACCTGATCCGCATCCATCTTTGTCATACATATATATTTGTTATTAAATTTTGGATAAATATTCTGGATGATTTATATTATAGCCATGCATCACAAAAGGAATGCAACGTGACGACAAGTTGTAGCTTGTGGAATGGAACGAACGTTTGATTTATTATATATAAAGAACGAAAGCAACGCTCTGTCCAAAGAATACTTCGTCATCAAAATAATTGCAGTTAATTTAAAATACGTTACAAGATTAGAATTCTCAAAAACATGAGATATAAAATTGAATTGACAAGAGAGATGCGTTAGCAAATTGAATTGAGTACATCCAAGCACTTTTGGTCGCAGATTCCAATTGCGTTACACAATATGAACTCTTGACACACAATATGAACTCTTGACAAAGATGCTTTACAAAATTAAATTACAGCAATAATCGATCGTGCTTTACTTGAAGGGCATATCGAAACACTCTAGAAAGTCATTTCCTGATCACTTTGATAGGATTCAATTAAATATAATTAAACTTTATCATAGGGTTGAATTGAAATGAATTGGCTCTAGGATTCATGCATTTGGGAGACGGGAGACGTGTTGGGGCTTGTGGAAGGGAAACATTCTGTCCAAACGAAATAATTGTAGTTCATTTAAAATGCGTTACAAGACTAGAATTCTCGAGAAGGATGATATATAAAATTTAATTGATAAGCGTTACCAAATTGAATTGGGCAAGTCTAACTTTATCTTTAGTAACTATATATATCCAACAACTTTTTGTCATAGATCCAAATTGCGTTATACAATATGAACTCTTTACAAAGATGCTTTGAAAAATTAAATTAGGCCAAAAACGTAACTTACACACACGGATATCGCATATGATTGAACCCTATATTTTGGTTTGATTAAGTATTAATAAATATTTTAGTTTTGCACTTGATTAAAATTTGTATACTTCGAGAAGCCATATCAGTTGGTCAACCATAATGAACAATATTGGATCTGCAATACGCAAATGTTACATGGATCGATTATTAAACTCTTTTGGCTATAAACATGAATATTTTAAAGAATTACTGTTGAGATCTTTCAGGCAACATCACAATGGTCAATATTTATTAAAAAATAAAATAATCTACTAATGAATCAAAATATTAAAACATGCGCAAAATACAAAGAAAATTCCATTCTATTTTTATTGTAAAATAATATGAAAGCAAGGTATTCTATCCTAACAAAATTCATCAGGGTCATCAAAACGAGATACATCTTGGTTTTTCTGACACGGATTGTAGTTTAGTCCACGTGGTCTTCTTGTTCATCTCCAACATATCGCCAGTTAGCCTCGGACTTTATGACTCGGAACACAAAGGGAGCCACTCTAGCCTTTCCCAAAAACAAGAGCCATGTTCAACTTCAACCTCCTAAAGACCGGAGATTTAGGAACTGCAAACAATCCCAGAGATCCCATATTATTTAAAAAACATGCAGGCCCAAATGCAAACTAGCTTGCACAACAAAGCTCTCAGGAGGAATTTTTCTGAGCCAAATTTGGTTTCAAGGGATTCAGCCTCAATTTGTTGCTGCCGGAAGAATGGAATCCAGGAACTGACAAAAGATGATCGTGATTGCAAAGTTAGCAAAAGAAAAATCCTAACCAAACATAAAGGGATACTCAAAGCAAAAACTTTCATTTGATCGATCAAAAACTAAAGCATGTGCAATGAAAATCTTAGATCATTCATGCATGTAAACAATAATACCGTTGCAGCTAGCGAGGAAGAAGGCTTTGTGGCAGTGCTACCACTCCACATACATCAGCCTCATCACGGATGAGGCTGATGCGATAGTCAAACATCCACTATATTTTGCATCTCCGAGAGAGGAGACAAGGATCGGAGAGAAATGAGAAGGTTTAATAGGTGGAGGAAAAGATGGAGGCAAAAAAGCCTAAGCTCCATCGATCCTAGATAGGGCTTAAACTGGAGCCTCAGAAGGATTTCAGACAAGCTCTAGAGGAAGAACAAAGTGGATGATCGAGAAACAATGATGACAATGGAATTACAAGAGAGAAGAGAGATGGGTTAAGGCTTGTGGCAGGGAAGAACAAGCGGTCTTCTATATATAGAGCAAACACACTGTCCCAAGCATATCGAATTTTGCCGCCCTTCGCCAGCGAAATGATTTCAGTCGGTTTCAAATATGTCACGAGATTAGAACGCTAGTCAAACGTACGTTATAAAATTGAATTCGATACGACAAAATCTGCCACTTCAGTTACTTAAAATACGCTCCAGGTTCAGAATGCTCAAGAATTAGATAAGGATGCGTTACTAAACTGAATGAAAGGTATCCAACCATCAAACACGCTAGTGAGACCAAACACCCAACACAACCGCATAATTCTTAAGTAATATCCTAAAATTACAAAAGCACCTATTTTTTATAATTTATTGATTATATAATCACAAATATAATTAAAAATTAACCAATATTAATATTATCATTTAGTTCAATATATTTATTATAATAAGCATAGGTATCAAATCATCTAAATGTCTCTATTTTTTTTTTTTCGTTCCAATTCAATTTTAAGAACCGAGCTCAAGCATCCTGTGGATCTATAAAAATGAAAATAAAAAAAAGCTCAGTAAAAACCTTCTAACCTACATATTGCCGCACAATATGAGCTATCATTATAGATGTATAACTTGTAACAAAATATATAAGAGCAGTAATTTTTTATTTATAATTAGGACTTAATGCAATGAAATAATCATATTTAAATAATAAATAAACCATATTTAACATCATGCAACGTCATCAAAGGACTATAATGGAAAAGCAACACTCTCAAGTCATATAATAAATACATGTAACAGTTATAAGCATCTTGGTTAAGGTTTAGTGTTGAGATAATGGCAAGTTAAAGATTATCTAAATGTAACATTGCATCTGGTTGTCATAGCAACTATGAGAATGGAGTGGACTAAAGGACTTTCGCCTATCCACGACATGAAGTGGAGGAGCGATACAAAAACAGGGAAGGGATAAGGGTTGATGGTTGCGGAAGGGAACGAGCTGGTGCTCTATATATATATATATATATATATCCAAATATACCGAACTTTGTCGTCCTTCGTCACCGAAATAATTGCGGGTCATTTAAAATACGTTATAAGACTAGAATTCTCAAGAAATATGAGATAAAAAATTGAATTGAAAGAACACGTCCAACTCTATTTTAAGGTACCGTTTGAACTGGGGTGAACGGAGTGGAGGGAAAGAAAGTTAGGGATAAAATCACAATTATTTTATTTAAAAAAAAAAAAAAAAGAAAAATGAATGAGAATAAGTTTTTTTTTCTAGCGAAGATAAATTTGCTAATCCTCAAATCGAGGATAAGTTGGGAAGAAAAAATATTTAAGTTATATTTTTTAAAAAGTTCAAAATGTTCTTTTAATTTTTTATTCTTCATTCTTTCATTAATCATTATCACGGTTCATTCCCTATTCTAAAGGGATATAATTGTCATATAACTCTTTTTCTTTTTTTTTCTTCTTTCTTTCCAAAAATGATAATTGATATTACCCGTCTTTTCCATTTCATCCTTTCCAAATAAGAGAAAAGAACAACCCTTCTTTTCCTTTCTTCCCCTTTCATTCCTTTTCTTTTTTTTACTCCCTCCTTCATTTCCTTACAAATACCAAACATAGCCTAAGTGATTATACATAACCAATAACATTTTGTTATAGTTTCAAATTGCATTACTGTTCTCAAAAATGATTTTGAGATGTTTGCGAAAGTAAGACAAGGATCAAATCTTATATCTTAAAAATTTTATTTAGTGATCTATACCATATTAATTTAATAATAAAAATAATAAGGAGATTAAGAAATTGACCTTTTATCGAATGTCTTGAACTCCGCCAACACCACTTGGAATCATCAAATCTTTTGATCATCACGGATCTTTTCAGACGTTCTCAAATTATAATGAACATGAACGAGTGGGCATTTTTGATTTTGGGATGAAATCATACAACTAAATTTTTTTATTCACTTTGTATTCTCAACTCATTAGATAAAATGAAGATGAAGAAGAAATCTCTCTATGGTTGATGATAATCATCCTCTGTTATTTTTCTCTTATGAATATTACATTCTAACAGAATAATAACTACCATCCTTTTTAATTAATTAATTAATTAAAAATTAAAGATAACTTTCAACTCTTGGAGATTACTTTAAATCGATTGTTGATTTGGTTTGATATATTTATCATGGGATGAAATGGGAGATACTCCCATGATCCCATATATTTCTCAAACAACAAAATAACTTATTCTTCTTGTGGAACAAAATAACTTATTCTTCTTGTGGAACACGCCTACGATGTGTCACACCGTATATTTTTAATTTAAAATAATTTTAAATTTACTTTTAAATAATCATATTATTAAAATAAAAATTAATCCAATTAATTTCTGTGTATAAATTAATTTAGAATTCTAAATTCCAAGTTAATAACACAATCCAAATATCATAAAGTTCAAATAATTTAATGAGCCATCCAAATGAACTATGGACATTATAATTGTAAGCTTCAATAGTTTTAACATTCAATTAATACCTTAATTAAAATATCAAAATTATTAATTTCAAATTAGTCCACTAAAAATTTAAAACTCTCAAAATTATAAAAATTATTTATATTCAAAAGAATTTGAATTGTCCATGATATGGTCGCTACATATAAATCAATCCTCCATAAACGGTTCATAATTAAAGGTAGGAATTTTTTGTTAACCTCTTTAATTATATCTTTATCCATAAGTACCATTGATTCTATAATGAATAATATATTTATGATCCAATCATAAATTAAGTGCTCTTATTGTTCAAGCCCCGAATCAACAACCGTCCATTTGACTTCTTTACGAAGAAATGGATTTCATCTAGTATATTAATATTTTTGGCTACTTATGTTATTATATTTCCAATACATCAAGAATTTGATACTATGTTTCGGTGTCATATAAAAAAATATAATACAATAAATAGGAGTCTATTAATTACTCAGAATTAAGATTGATTCATATATTACCATTATTGATTAATTTTGAATGCTCTATTTTAACAATGGATTTTATTAGAGATTCATAATTAATTGCGTTCAATCCTATATAATCAAATTATATAAAGCGCTTTCATTCCGATGATCTCATTATCAACAATCTAGATAAAATCATTTCAGTCAGAATTTAATGAACTGCGCTAGTAATTTAACTTAAATATCCCAACTTTAATTTATAATTGCAAATAAATTTAGATTATTTTACTTTAAATATTATCCTCTGCATATAATACTTATATACAATATTTAAAGTCACATTTAAATAATCCAAGGATTTTTGATATTTATAAAGCATCAAAACATGCATGCAAACATAATATTAAAAAAAATTCTCAAATTATTCAGCAAAATAATAAATGTCATTTGCTTATGGGCACATATCCCAACAATCTCCCACTTGCCCTAAAGAAATGAGATATGTCTCTAATTTCCATAACTTCAAGATGTAGCTTAAAACCCTAAGCCGATAATGTTAGTGAATGGATCAGCTATATTGTTCGCAGATGTGATCTTCTCAACTGAAACGTCTTCTCTACTATCAAACTCTCTCACAACGTAAAATTTTCTCTCTATATGCTTTCCTTTATGATGGTTTCTGGGTTCCTTGGCATTGGCTACTGCTTCTTTGTTATCACAGTAGAGTCTAACTGATTCATGCATATCGGAATAACTTCTAGATCTTTCAAAAATTTTCAAAGTCAGACTACCTCTTTAGTTGCTTCACAAGCTGCTATATATTTAGCCTTCATGGTTGGTTAGCAATGCAGGTTTGCTTGACGTTTCTCAATATAATGGCTTCTGATAAGAGTAAATTTAATTATTTAATTCATATACTTTCATAACGACATTAGCTAGTTTTTTATTAAATTTATTAAATTTTATTTACTTTTAAACATTACCTTATTACACAGAAAGTTTAATTTAATCCAGCAAGATTACATATTCATACATCAATGTTCCTTGAATTTATATGCATATTAAGAGTACTAAAGAATAAGAATTCAAAAATACTATCTCATTGTCCTGCCTAGTAGGCTTGAAATCATATAAACAATGCTACACCATTAACTAATCGTTGTTACGTAGCTTTTGTAATGTACCCATAGGTATATTAACACTACAAGATTTTTGGCTTTCAACAATGAATTTTTGTCATTGCTGAAAGTGCTAAAATCGTTGCGAAAAACTTTTCGCAATGAATTTATATTCGTTACCATTCGTTATAGAATGTTCGTTGCTGAAGCTCAAATCTCTACTTTTAGCAACGAATATAATTCGTTACAGAAGTCTACCTTTTGCAACGAAAACATTTTGTTACGGAATCTAGAAAATTCATTGCTACTACTTTCCAAAAAAATACGATAATTCGTTACTGAAGTCGAGTTTCCGCAACAATTTTATTTTCGTTGCTGAAACAAAATTTGTTGCTAAATGTTTTTGCAACAAATGTTTTATTTAGTCAAATTCGTTACTGAATTTTAGTATCTACAACAGATTTAGTTTCATTGCGAAAAAGAGATGTTGCTAAATAAATTTTTTTTCATTGTAAATTTATTTAAAATTATTGCAAATATAACTTGTTCCTAATATTAAATTTATTGTGGAAAGTCAAATTAGTTACGAATGACTCTAAATTAAATTTCATGAAACTAAATAGCATTAATAAATATATCAACAAAGTCCAAAATCCAAAATACAACCAAAATGTTTTAAACCAAAGTAAAGTATTTAATATCAGCTTAAAAAAAAAGATAAATGAGTGAACAATGCATAGACAACTCAATCTCTCTCATCAAAGATGTTAGTGGAAGATGGAGGTGGAGGGTTGCTCAACGATGCAATCTGTGAAGTCTCAACGCATTCATGTGGGCCATAACATTCTCTAGCACTGAGGACATGGTGCCGATCTTTTCGTTGGCTTGCTGAAGCTGCTGAATAAGCTCATCATAAAGGGTCGATCGACATTGTTGATGAATATGGGCAGAAAAATTATAGGGGGCTATTTCTTGATACTCTTTTAATATCTAGCCACATATATGTGGTAGAGCCAAATAACCTCTGAAAAGTCACATGTTTACCCTGTACTAAGAGAAAGCAAAAATTTTTTATTGAAGATGCATTCATAAAGCATCAAAAAGTATAACATAAAAAAAAGAATGTACTTGAGGTATTATTTTTTTATTATTTCATTCACTATTAGTTGAGTAGCTGAAAAGTCACTATTTTGCTGCTTAACCTTCCATGCATAAGATTTTTTATACAAATAAATAATAATTTATAAAATAATCTTCACTTAAATTGATTTAGTCTAGATTTAGATTATGAGAGATACACATTAATGATCTGAACTATTACATGTGATCTATATAACTTTAAAGATTTATATATTAAAAATTATATGAGCCTAATACTCCCTATCTTATGCATCAAATGGCTCCCCCGAAAAAAAAGTTATTTAGGCAATAATATCTTTGACCACTTGATGCATAAATTAAAAGACTTCACATTGCATTATTTTTATTATATAGATTTTTTGTAGGTAGTAAATTATATCTAATAGTTTGAATCATCAAAATCCCATAATTTGACATAATGAAATCTGAGTAGATAGCACATTCGAACGTAGCAAAGTCAAACTATATATATATATATATATATATATATATGCATATGTGTGCATATACATGCATCTTTGCATATATGTACATGTATATATAAAATAGATTTGATCAAAAATTAGATAATTTAAATAATATAAACTAATAATATTTTTAATTTTTAATGCATTAATTAGAGACCTTCAAATTACATTATTTTTTTATTATGAGTAATTTATGAATGGTGCATTTCATTGGATATGGGTAGGGATCCACCCAACCTGATCCTCATCCTTCTTTGTCATGCATGTATATTTGTTATTAAATTTTGGATAAATATTCTGGATGATTTATGTTATAGCCATGTATCACAAAAGGAATTCAACGTGACACGTTGAAGGGAGACGAGTTGTGGCTTGTAGAATGGAACAAACATTTGATTTATTATATATAAAGAATGAAAGCAATGCTCTGTCCAAAGAATACTTCGTCATCAAAATAATTGCAGTTAATTTGAAATACGTTATAAGATTAGAATTCTCAAAAACATGAGATATAAAATTGAATTGACAAGAGAGATGCGTTAGCAAATTGAATTGAGTACATCCAACTCTATCTCCAACTATATCTTAATTGATTATATATATATTGTTGCTGTTGAAATCTGTTCTCCAACTCAGGCGGGATCGAGCTCTGGGATGAGCTCCCTCCTGCGTGGACCTGCAAAATAGTCCTCACACGAGAGGCATTGGGGGTGGCCCTCTGCGGAAGACCCTCTGACGCTCAAGTCAGCGGGGATCGGCAAACAACAAACAAGAGGAGAAGGCTCTCGCTGAAGAGTCTCTCCAAGAGTGGCCTTTCGAGAGCTCTGAGTAGAGCGCTAATGACAGAAAATAAGGGAAGCAAAAGCAGAAAGAGAGTGTGCCAGTGAGCAAGTGCGCATACCTGAGAAGTTAGCAGACGACTCTATTTATAGAGGATCACCTGATTTCCTGGGGGCATCGTGGGTCCAAAAGTTATTAGGATTTGAATCCAGTTTGTTATGAGGTCAGTAAGATTCACATATTGTTGGTTAGAGGATCGACGGCTGGGAAAGCTGGTTGATGTCTCGAGATTTGATGGGTATATAGGCTTCAGGGCTCTAGGCCACTCTCGCGGGTCCTAGGCCACTGTCAGATATGATTTCTATTTGGAATCTTACGGATTTGAACTCTCCCACATCGAATTCTGCAGAGGTCCTTGAATGCCCAGGTCTAGCCGGGGTATAATAATGAATCGGCTGATGAGGTACAGTCGGATAGCTCGACCAGGGTCGAGAGAGATGATATAGCTCGACTGAGGCCGAGAGATGGTATAGCTTGGCTAAGGCCGAGAGATGATATAGCTCGGCTGAGGCTGAGAGATGTGATGTGTGCCTTAGGAATCCTTGGCACGGTGAGGGGCTAAGGCACCCGATTCACTGAGGCTAACTTGTCTCTAGCAGGTATTGTTCAGCACGTGGGAGTCAGGGTTGATCCTAGCCCCCTTGCATGATTATTTATGCAATGGCGATTTTACCCCTCAACACATGCCCCCCACTCCCTAGTTCGAAGTGTAGGTTCAGGTGCAGGGAGTATAACTCCGGATGACATGATTTGAGTTGGTTTGGATTTGATAGCCTGTGTAATGGTGCTCTAATTAGCGCCGCATGGCCATCTTGCTTTTACGGAATGGAACCGTCACTTTCTAGGGGCAACGGTTGGGGAGCGCCATGCAGCAAATCTCGGTTTTCACAGTGCCTACAGCGGTGGTTCTGGGCGTTTTGAATTTTGGGGCTTTCTGCTTTAATAGCTGTTCATGGTTCTTTTGCCTATAAAACAGGAGGAGAGGGCCGTTTTAGGCCATCCTCCAAGGTTTTCTTCCCCATGAGTTGTGAGAGTTTTTATGATGCCTGTGTCCCTTGGGCTGAGAGTGGGGGGACTGAGTTTTTCTTTTGCAAGTCGTCTTCCCCCGGATAGTTAGGGTGATGAAGGACTCGCTGAAGAGCAACTCATCCTCCAGAGAGGAGTTTCGGAGATCATATGGAGAGTGCATAGGAGGTCCGCAGGGATCACATGGAGAGCGAACATACACGCTTTATGTATGTCCTTTGTGGTTTGCTACGGGGGTCACAGGGTAGAAAGTGCACATGTACCCCTGTAGCATGCGCGGACTTTTCCTTCTCCCTCGGGCTGGATGTTTAGCCCCTCCGTGCGGGGAATCTTTTGAGGGGGGAGATGGTGTGTTGTCTTCTAGTACATTGCCTTTTGACTTTGGCAGTGACTAGCAGACTAACACCCGGCTTGGTGCAAGGATCAATAGGTCTTTTGACCTGGTTGTGATCCTCCAACATATCCGTCCGAGGGATCGGTGGATGGGTTTCCTTGCTCAATAGAGCTCATCCACTCATTCTGATTTCTCTGATATCTTGGGTCGGATGCCGAGATATCATTATTAACCGAATCTGGTCACAACAGTCAGGCCGAGCCATTTGTTCGTCTTTATTTCTTGTGCTATGATGCACTTGTAATGCCTCTTTGGAGGTTGTAATCCCTTTCATTGGTAAAGAAATAAAGAGCTTTTATTCATTCTTCTTTTAGCACCTGCTTTTTTTTCGATGTGATTGTGCTTGAGAGTTACTACTTCCATATTGTGTTTTTGGGTCATAGCATATTTTGGCAGCGTTCTTGCTACCTTGTTTTGCTAAGGCCAATGTCCGGTCCTCTGTGGAGGAAAGCATTTGTCCCTGTTCGGGTTAGAGGTGGACCTAGGCGGTCCCGGGGACTCATGTGGCAAGCATGATCCTGTTTGTAGAATGAAGCAGGTATTTCTTCGAAAAGGGATAGCTCGTATGTCTTTTCGGTCGAGTAGAAGGAGGTTGCTTACTTCTGCCGAAGTATCATAGGACGTCTTAGTTGCGTCAGAGAGTTTGAGATATTACTCGAGCTTTAGATAATTTTTTAAGAGTATGCCATTTGATTCGGCCGAGGTTTTGAAATATCGCTCGGTTGTAGCCGAGGCTTTGAAATATCGCTCGGTTGTTGCCGAGGATTTCAGAATATCGCTCGATCGTTGCCGAGGATTTTGGAATATCGCTCGGTCGTTGCCGAGATTTCGGAATATTGCTCGGTTGTTGTCGAGGATTCAGAATATCACTCGGTTGTTGTCGAGGATTTTTTATAGTTTACTTGGTCCTTATTGCAACTATGGATTCAGGTGCGGACGACCAAAGAGGATGAAGGCTACCCGAGCGATGGAGGGGGCGCCTGAAGCCTATAAATCGGCCACTCTCAGAGAGGGCAAGCTATGTTGCTCAAGTGTTGGCCACTGGTACATTCTTTCCTTTGCGTTTTTTTGAGGACGCTTGATTTGAGGAAGTCTGGCAGATTTTCAAGGATATTTACTTCGAAAATGATCCGGCAGATCAGAGGGAGTCTAGTCCTAAGAAGGGAGCTCCTTGAGCACCTCAACGTTATTAAAGATCCTCTTCGACGAGGGGCGGGACTCTTTGTTTCTCGCGAGCGCCCACTGAGGTGGTGATGCATGGTGTTTTTCCACGGGCTAAGATTAATGGCTCGAACGATCGAAACATTCACCAGGAGCGATTTAAATACTGATGAGAAGGATGCCTCTGTTAGTCATCTCTTCAGCTGATCTCCCAAGAATTCCTGGGTTCTGAGATGGCATCTGAAGGTGAGGGGCGATCAACTGTGGTGCAGAGCAGTGGCGCTAATGGTCGTGAGGGGTCCCAGGGGAGCCGTGTTATGGTGACCGTCGATGGGGAGGCCCTGGCGTCAATGTTCGCAGATCACGAGCGGCTCTAGAAGGCAGCCGAACAATATCTGCTGTTTCTATGAGGGAAGTTGAGCTCCTTCACCGTGCCAACGACCGGCTGGAGGGGGAAGTAGCATCCATTCGACGTAAGGTCGCCGAGTCAGCTCGGCGTGGGGAGGGTTCGGCGGCTCCTAGAGAAGATGATAAGGCTCAATGAGGGCTCATGTATCTTTCTTTCTTTTTTGCCCTTTTCGTGATGAATAAAAAGAGGATTTCTACAACTTTCGTATCCGCCGTTATTTCCAAATGTTTGTTCTTATCATTCGGCCTTGGCCGAGATTTTTTGATAAGTGACGCTCTTCGGCTCTGACTGAGGCTTTTATTCTTTGGTACCAGCTGGGGCTTGTAAGCTGCCCAAACCTTGGACAAAGTTTCTTCAGCATTCGGTCCGTCGGGCTTGTATCCTGCCCGAATTTGAACGACGTTTTGGAGACCATTTGGTCTGACCGGAGCTTGTAAGCTGCTCGAATCCGAACGAAGTATTGGAGACCATATGGTCCGGTCGGAGCTTGTAAGCTGCCCGAATCTGAACGAAGTTTTGGAGACCATTTGGTCCGGCTGGGGCTTGTAAGCTGCTCGAATCCGAACGAAGTTTTGGAGACCATTTGGTCCGGTCGGGGCTTGTAAGCTGCTCGAATTCGAACAAAGTTTTGGAGACCACTTGGTCCAGTCGGGGCTTGTAAGCTGCCCGAATCCAAACGAAGTATTGGAGACCATTTGGTCCGACCGGGGCTTGTAAGTTGCCCAAATCCAAGGATGGTATTAAAGGAATGAATATTTTAAGTCATCTGGAAGAGGTTTCAACTCTCGTTGAGGTGGTTCTTCCAAGGATGGTATTAAAGGACTTGGTTTAGTTGGAAGTGGTTCATATTTTATAGTCCAAGGCGGGATGGTGTCAAACTTAGGTGGTTCTAATAACATGTTTATTTCTTTGGTATACTCATCAATATCAAAGTCATCTATTCCAAAATCTGTAAGACATGTTTGTAAAGGATCCGAATCAATCAATCTTTGGAATTTCTTATCTACTACTTCCTCTATCATGTTTACTTCATTTAAATCATACACAGGTGGTCCTTGGGAAGCATTAAAAATATTTAATCTCATCTTCTTGTTTCCAAAAGATACATCCATCACACCTGTTCTACAATTTATGCATGCATTAGCAGTAGCTAGAAAAGGTCTTCCAAGGATGATGGGAATTTGGTTAGGATTACTGCTAGATTCCATATCTAACACAAGGAAGTCGA
>UESW01004417.1:76195-104698 GCA_900491605.1 Calamus simplicifolius
TGATGGATTAGAACCCCATTTCCAATATTCTTATCATCATTCAAGACCAGACTAAGCCCAACTATCATTGCTCAAGTTGCAAAACCTTTTTAAAAAAAGACTTCAAGACAACCTCAACTCCTTAATTAGAAGAATTAATCTGATTAGCTTTCCTCTAATTTTTGTCATATAGATTAGTTTTTACTTCATTGTTGATTCACATAACTTGGGTGAGATGAATTCGTCGCGTAATTAAACTGATATGGTTTTTGTGCTGGGCATTAGCTTCTTGTTCTAATTGGGACAAAAATTTCTTTGCCAAATGCTCTAGGATATAACTCTTCCTTGATGATAATAATACCAATCCATTGCTATATCTATGCATGTTTTCTATTGAAAATCTTGAGGGTTTAGTGAATTCAAGAACTTTTCATTTTAATCTCTGGTGTGAGAGGTCTCACTGACATTTAATAATTAAAAAAAAAAACTTAGCTGCCGTGTCCAAAGGCTTTCTCACAATAACAATACACCTGCCATGAAAAGGGATGACTGAGATTTGAGCATGACTCTTTAAAAAAATAATATAAATATATCACAGCAACGTTGGTTCCAGTGATCCTTGATAGACTTCGGTATGCATCGTTTAGCTGGATCGGAAAAGGAGCCCTCCGTGTTTAGTTTACCTCATTCATAACAAATCCAGAGTATTATTAATTAATTATTATTATTTTCGCTATTATGGGTACACATGGTGTAATTAAATTTTTCAAAGCATATTTGCCGTCAAGAGTTCATATTGCGTAACACAATTTGAATCTACGACAAAATGTCCTTGGATATATACAGTCACTTAAGATATAAATAGAGTTGGATATACCTAATTCAATTCAGTAACGCATGTCTCTTATCAATTCAATAATTTATCTTATGTCTCGAGAATTTTAATCTTGTAACATATTTTAAATGTATTCTGCAATTGTAACTTATTTTAAATGAACTGCAATTATTACAAACGAACTGTAATTATTTCGATGATGAGATAAAGGATATGCTTTAGATAGTGTTGTTCTCTCTCTATCTATACAGTAGTTTAATTGCTGGTCCCTTCCACATGCCCCAACCCTCCTTCTCCATTCGATTTCTCTTCTCCACTTCATGACGCGTATAGGACAATCAACTACCTCCATTCTTATCCTCCCCAAGACAAAGGCTCTCGATCGACTCCTATGATCAAGTTTCGACTTCTCTCTCTCTTGATCCCTCTCTCTTGGAGACGCAAAATCTAGGATGTGTGACCCTCCTCAGCCACATCCGTTGGCACATATTTATGGGCAGCTGAGTGGCGATCTCTGCTATCTACTGCAAGGTATTAATACGATGTTACATGCAATGTCTAAAAATTGCATTGCATCTGATGTTTGATTGAGTCCAAGTCTTCTTGTCTTTCCGTTTGATGCTTGTCTGACTAACCTTATAATTAATCGCGAACTCTTGTAAGCTAAGGTGTGGCACATCCTTCAGGAGAACACAGGTTTGAGAGCTTAGGCTACCGTTCTTAGGTTCCTAAGTCATTTGGGTCGGATTGTGACCCAAGAATCATGTGAGTCATGGGTGTATGGCTCGGGTTTGAGTGCTTCTTGCATGGCTTAGAAGGAAGTTTTTTAGAGAATGTTTAATAACCTAGCTGGTTCTGGGTCCATGTTGCTCGGCAGAAGTCTTTCAGGGAGCAGGGAGTCCATCAACCTCGGGCGATGCATCCGATGGATGATTATTTACTCTCTCTGAATGTAACGAGCTGCCTTAGCAAATATTCTCTTTTTAATTTATAAACTAATATTGCGACGCATTATAGCTTGGATCCGATCGCTGCGATCCATCCGATCGGCGATGATCCGACGGTTGCGATCGATCTAAGCCATGATCTCGATCTGCGATGATCGATCCGACGGTTGCGATCCATCGGATCGGCGATGATAATCGACGGTTGCGATCAATTGAACCCATGATCCCGATCGGCGATGATCGATCCGACTGTTGCGATCCAACTAATCGGCGATGATCCGACGGTTGCGATCGATCCAGGCCATGATCCCAATCGGCGATGATTGATCCGACCGTTGCGATCCAACCGATCGGCGATGATCCGACGGTTGCGATCGATCCAAGCCATGATCCTGATCGGCGATGATCGATCCGACCGCTGCTATCATCCGATCGGTGATGATCCAACGGTTGCGATCAATCCAAGCCATGATCCCGATCGGTGATGATCGATCCGACCATTGCGATCCATCCGATCGGCGACGATCCGACGGTTACGATCGATCCAAGCCATGATCCCAATCGACGATGATCGATCCGACCGTTGCGATCCAACCGATCGGCAACGATCCGACGGTTGTGATCGATCCAAGCCATGATTCCGATCGGCGATGATCGATTCGACCGTTGCAATCCATCCGATCGGCGATGATCCGATGGTTGCGATCGATCCAAATCATGATCCCGATCGGCGATGATCGATCCGACCACTACGATCCATCCGATCGGCGACGATCGGATGGTTGCGATCGATCCAAGCCATGATCCCAATCGGCGATGAATGATCCGACGGTTGTGATCCATCCGATCGGCAACGATATCTGATGGTTGCGATCGATTGAACCCATGATCCTGATCGGTGATGATCGATCCGACGGTTGCGATCGATCAAAGCCATGATCCCATCGGCGATGATCGATCTGACCGCTGCAATCCATCCGATCGATGACGATCGGATGGTTGCGATCGATCCAAGCCATGATCCCGATTGGCGATGATCGATCTGACGATTGTGATCCATTCGATCGGTGACAATATCCGATGGTTGTGATCGGTTGAACCCATAATCCCTATCGACGATGATCGATCCGATGGTTGCGATCCAACTAATCGGCGACGATCCGATGGTTGCGATCGATCCAGGCCATGATCCCAATTGATGATGATCGATCCAACCATTGCAATCCAACTGATCGGCGATGATCCGACGGTTGCGATCGATTCAAGCCATGATCCCGATCGGCGATGATCGATCCGACCGCTGCTATCGATTTGATCAGCGACGATCCGACGTTGCGATCGATCCAAGCCATGATCCCGATCGGCGATGATCAATCCGACGCTGCGATCCATCCGATCGGCGACGATCCGATGGTTGCGATCGATCCAAGCCATGATCCCAATCGGCAATGATCGATCCGACCATTGCGATCCATCCGATCGGGGATGATATCCGACGATTGCGATCGATCCAAGCCATGATTCCGATCGTGGATGATCGATCCGACCATTACGATCCATCCGATCGGCGATGATCCGACGATTGCGATCGATCTAAGCCATGATCCCAATCTGCGATGATCGATCCGACGGTTGTGATCCATCCGATCGGCGACGATATCCGATTGTTGCGATCGATTGAACCCATGATCTCGATCGGCGATGATCGATCCGATGGTTGCGATCCAACTAATCGGTGACGATCCGACGGTTGCGATCGATCCAGGCCATGATCCCAATCGGCAATGATCGATTCAACGATTGTGATCCATCCGATCGACTATGATATCTGATGGTTACGAGTGATCCAAACCATGATCCCGATCGGTGATGATCGATTCAACCATTGCGATCCAATCGATCGGCGATGATCCGACGGTTGCGATTGATCCAAGCCATGATTTTGATCGGCGATGATCGATCCGACCGTTTCGATCCATTCGATCGGCTATGATATCCGATGGTTGCGAGTGATCCAAACCATGATCCCAATTGGCGATGATCGATCTGACCACTGCGATCCATCCAATCGGCATCGATCCTATGGTTGTGATTGATCCAAGCCATTATCCCGATCAGCAATGATCGATCCGACCATTGCCATCCATCCGATCGGTGACGATCCGACGGTTGTGATCGATCAAAGCCATGATTCCGATCAGCGATGATCGATCCAACCATTGCGATCCATCCGATTGGTGATGATATCCGACCGTTGCAAGTGATCCAAGCCATGATCCCGATCGGGGATGATTGATCCGACCATTACATATAGAATCGATCGGTGATGATCCGACGGTTGCGATCGATCCAAGCCATAATCCCAATCGGCGATGATTGATTCGACCATTGCAATCCATCCGATCGGCGATGATCCGACGGTTGCGATCGATCAAAGCCATGATTCCGATCGGCGATGATCGATCCGACTATTGCGATCCATCCAATCGGCGATGATATCGGATGGTTGCGATCGATCCAAGCCATGATCCCGATCGGTGATGATCGATCCGATGATTGCGATCCAACTGATCAGCGACAATCCGACGGTTGCGATCGATCCAAGCCATGATCCCAATCGATGATGATCGATTCGACGGTTGTGATCCATCCGATCGGTGATGACATCCGATTGTGATCGATCCAAGCCATGATCCTGATCGGCGATGATCGATCTGATCGCTGCGATCTATCGATCGGTGACGATTCGATGGTTGCGATCGATCCAAGCCATGATCCCAATCAGCGATGACGATCCGATGGTTGCGATCTATCCGATCTGTGATGATCCGATGGTTGCGATCGATCCAAGCTATGATCCCAATCGATGATGATCGATTCGATGGTTGTGATCCATCCGATCGATGATGACATTCGATCGGTTGTGATCGATCCAAGCCATGATCCCGATCGGCGATGATCGATCCGATCGCTGCGATCTATCCGATCGGTGACCATTCGATGGTTGCGATCGATCCAAGCCATGATCCCAATCAGCGATGACCGATCTGATGGTTGCGATCTATCCGATCTGCGATGATCCGATGGTTGCGATCGATCCAAGCCATGATCCCGATCGGCGATGATCGACGACGGACACTGCCATGGCTAGCAAGAAAGGGGGGAACTACTTTATATTTTATGTTAATTTTTTTTTCATGGGAGGGTTGTGGAAAAAAAACCCCCTTTTTTTTAATTTTACCGGTGGCCTAGCGGTGGCCAGGCCACGGCCTTGGTTGCCGACCATGGCCACGAAAAAAATTATTATTATTTTGTTATAATCGTCGCTAAATTAACGATTTATTTTTTAATTTTTTGGGTTTTTGCGTCGTTATATTAAAAATTAAAATTTCTTATTTTTTTGGTATATGCGTCGCTAAATAGCGACACAACCATTGCATCGCTATATTAACAAAATTTTTTTATTTTTTGGGTTTTTGCATCGCTAATGCGTCGCTATATTGCGATGCAAAATGTGCGTCGCAATATAGCGACTCAATGGTGCGTCGCTATATTAAAAATTAAATTTTTTAATTTTTTGGTATTTGCATCACTATTGCGTCGCTAAATAGCGACACAATCACTGCGTCGCTATATTAATGAATATTTTTAAATATTCTAGGTTTTAGCAATATAGCGATGCAAATTTACGTCGCAATATAGCGATGCATAATTGCGTCACTATATTAAAAATTATATATTTTTATTTTTTATTATTTGCATTGCTATTGCATCGCTAAATAGCGATGCAATCACTGCGTCGCTATATTAATGATTTTTTTTATTTTCTAATTTTTACGTTGCTAATGCATCGCTATATTGTGATGCATTATTATTGCATCGCTAATTGAGTCGCTATTTTTTTTCTCGCTGAGTTGTCGTAATTTGGTCATAATTTAGTGATGCAAAAATGCATCGCTAAATTGGCGTCGCTATTTCTGATTTTTCTTGTAGTGTCAGTGCTCCACATCTGAAGAAGCTATCCCGAGGTAGTTTCATTGCAAAAAGTGATCGTTGGTAAACAATTTTTTTTCATTGTGAATTTATTTAAAATTATTACAAATATAACTTGTTCCTAATATTAAATTCATTGTAGAAAGTCAAATTAGTTATGAAAGACTCTAAATTAAATTTCATGAAACTAAATAGCATTAATAAAAATCAACAACAGTCCAAAATCCAAAATACAACCAAATGTTTTAAACCAAACTAAAGTATTTAATATCAGCTTAAAAAAAAGATAAAGAGTGAACAATGCATAGACAACTCAATCTCTTATCAAAGATGTCAGTGGAAGATGGAGGCGGAGGGTTGCTCAATGATGCAATCTGTGAAGTCTCAATCGCAGTCATGTGGGCCATAACATTCTCTAGCATTGAGGATATGGTGCCGATCTTTCATTGGCTTGCTGAAGCTGCTGAACAAGCACATCATAAGAGGGTCGATCGACATTATTGATGAATATGTGCAGAAAAATTATAGGGGGCTATTTCTTGATACTCTTTTAATGGCTCTGCCACATATATGTATGTGGCAGAGCCAAATAACCTTTGAAAAGTCACATGTTTACCCTGTACTAAGAGAAAGCAAAATTTTTTTATTGAGAGATGCATTCTTAAAGCATCAAAAAGTATATAACATAAAAAAAGAATGTACTTAAGGTATTATTTTTTTATTATTTCATTCACTATTAGTTGAGTAGTTGAAAAGTCACTATTTGGCTGCTTAACCTTCCACGCATAAGATTTTTTATATACAAATAAATAATAATTTATAAAATAATCTTCACTTAAATCTGGTTTAGTCTAGATTTAGATTATGAGAGTTACACATTAATGATCTGAAATATTACATGTGATCTATATAACTTTAAAAGATTTATATATTAAAAATTATATGAGCCTAATACTCCCTATCTTATGCATCAAATGGCTCCCTCGAAAAAAAAATGTTATATCTTTGACCATTTGATGCATAAATTAAAAGACTTCACATCGCATTATTTTTATTATATAGTTTTTCTATAGGTAGTAAATTATATCTAATAGTTTGAATCATCAAAATCCCATAATTTGACATAATGAAATCCGAGTAGATAGAACATTCGAACGTAGCAAAGTCAAACTATATATATATATATATATATATATATATATATATATATATATATATATATATATATATATATATATATATATATATATATGCATATGTGTGCATATACATGCATCTTTGCATATATGTACATGTATATATAAAAATAGATTTGATCAAAAATTAGATAATTTAAATAATATAAACTAATAATATTTTTTAAATTACATTATTTTTTATTATGAGTAATTTATGAATGGTGCATTTCATTGGATATGGGTAGGGATCCACCCAACCTGATCCTCATCCATCTTTGTCATGCATGTATATTTGTTATTAAATTTTGGATAAATATTCTGGATGATTTATGTTATAGCCATGCATCACAAAAGGAATGCAACGTGACAAGTGGAAGGGAGACGAGTTGTGGCTTGTGGAATGGAACGAACGTTTGATTTATTATATATAAAGAATGAAAGCAACGCTCTGTCCAAAGAATACTTCGTCATCAAAAATACTTAAAATTGAATTGACAAGAGAGATGCGTTAGCAAATTGAATCGAGTACATCGAACTCTTCTCCAACTATATCTTAAGTGATTATATATATATATATATATATATATATCCAAGCACTTTTGGTCGCAGATTCCAATTGCGTTACACAATATGAACTCTTGACAAAGATGCTTTACAAAATTAAATTACAGCAAGAATCGATCGTGCCTTACTTGAAGGGCATATCGAAACACTCTAGAAAGTCATTTGCTGATCACTTTGATAGGATTCAATTAAATATATTTAAACTTTATCATAGGGTTGAATTGAAATGAATTGGCTCTAGGATTCAGGCATTTTGGAGATGGGAGACGTGTTGGGGCCTGTGGAAGGGAAACATTCTATCCAAACGATATAATTGTAGTTCATTTAAAATGCGTTACAAGATTAGAATTCTCGAGAAGGATGATATATAAAATTTAATTGATAAGCGTTACCAAATTGAATTGGGCAAGTCTAACTTTATCTTAAGTATATATATCCAACAACTTTTTGTCGTAGATCCAAATTGCGTTATACAATATGAACTCTTGACAAAGTTGCTTTGCAAAATTAAATTAGGCCAAAACGTAACTTACACACATGGGACTCTTTACAAAGATGCTTTGCAAAATTAAATTAGGCCAAAAACATAACTTACACACATGGACACGGAGAGGGATATCACATATGATTGAACACTATATTTTGGTTTGATTAAGTATTAATAAATATTTTAGTTTTGCACTTGATTAAAATTTATGTACTTCGAGAAGCCATAACAGTTGATCAACCATAATGAACAATATTGGATCTGCAATATGAAAATATTACATGGATCGATTATTAAACTCTTTTGGTTATAAACACGAATATTTTAAACAATTACTGTTGAGATCTTTCAGGCAACATACACAATGGTCAATATTTATTAAAAAATAAAATAATCTACTAGCATTGATGAATAAAAATATTAAAACATGCGCAAAATACAAAGAAAATTCCATTCTGTTTCTATTGTAAAATAATATGAAAGCAATTAGGTATTCTATCCTAACAAAATACATCAGGGTCATCAAAACGAGATACATCTTGGTTTTTCTGACACGGATTGTAGTTTAGTCCAAGTGGTCTTCTTGTTCATCTCCAACATATCGCCAGTATAGCACATCTTCGAGAAAGAGAGCGCAGTTAGCGTCGGACTTTATGACTCGGAACACAAAGGGAGCTACTCTAGCCTTTCCCAAAAACAAGAGCCATGTTCAACTTCAACCTCCTAAAGACCGGAGATTTAGGAACTGCAAACAATCCCAGAGATCCCATATTATTTAAAAAACATGCAGGCCCAAATGCAAACTAGCTTGCACAACAAAGCTCTCAGGAGGAATTTTTCTGAGCCAAATTTGGTTTCAAGGGATTCAGCCTCAATTTGTTGCTGCCGGAAGAATGGAATCCAGGAACTGACAAAAGATGATCGTGATTGCAAAGTTAGCAAAAGAAAAATCCTAACCAAACATAAAGGGATACTCAAAGCAAAAACTTTCATTTGATCGATCAAAAACTAAAGCATGTGCAATGAAAATCTTAGATCATTCATGCATGTAAACAATAATACCGTTGCAGCTAGCGAGGAAGAAGGCTTTGTGGCAGTGCTACCACTCCACATACATCAGCCTCATCACGGATGAGGCTGATGCGATAGTCAAACATCCACTATATTTTGCATCTCCGAGAGAGGAGACAAGGATCGGAGAGAAATGAGAATGTTTAATAGGTGGAGGAAAAGATGGAGGCAAAAAAAGCCTAAGCTCCATCGATCCTAGATAGGGCTTAAACAGGAGCCTCAGAAGGATTTCAGACAAGCTCTAGAGGAAGAACAAAGTGGATGATCGAGAAACAATGATGACAATGGAATTACAAGAGAGAAGAGAGATGGGTTAAGGCTTGTGGCAGGGAAGAACAAGCGGTCTTCTATATATAGAGCAAACACACTGTCCCAAGCATATCGAATTTTGCCGCCCTTCGCCAGCGAAATGATTTCAGTCGGTTTCAAATATGTCACGAGATTAGAACGCTAGTCAAACGTACGTTATAAAATTGAATTCGATACGACAAAATCTTCCACTTCAGTTACTTAAAATACGCTCCAGGTTCAGAATGCTCAAGAATTAGATAAGGATGCGTTACTAAACTGAATGAAAGGTATCCAACCATCATGTCAAACACGCTAGTGAGACCAAACACCCAACACAACCGCATAATTCTTAAGTAATATCCTAAAATTACAAAAGCACCTATTTTTTATAATTTATTGATTATATAATCACTAAATATAATTAAAAATTAACCAATATTAATATGATCATTTAGTTCAAATATATTTATCATAATAAGCATAGGTATCAAATCATCTAAATGTCTCTAGTAATTTTTTTTTTCCATTCCAATTCAATTTTAAGAACCGAGCTCAAGCATCCTGTGGATCTATAAAAAAAAAAAAAAAAAAGCTCAGTAAAAACCTTCTAACCTACATATTGCCACACAATATGAGCTATCATCGTAGATGTATAACATGTAACAAAATATATAGGAGCAGTAATTTTTTATTTATAATTAGGACTTAATGCAATGAAATAATCATATTTAAATAATAAATAAATCATATTTAACATAATGCAACGTCATCAAAGGACTATTATAATGGAAAAGCAACACTCTCAAGGCATATAATAAATACATGTAACAGTTATAAGCATATTGGTTAAGGTTTAGTGTTGAGATAATGGCAAGTTAAAGATTATCTAAATGTAACATTGCATCTGATTGTCATAGCAACTATGAGAATAGTGGACTAAAGGACTTTCGCCTATCCACGGCGTGAAGGGGAGGAGCGATACAAAAACAGGGAAGGGATAAGGGTTGACGGTTGTGGAAGGGAACGAGCTGGTGCTCTATTATATATATATATAAATATACCGAACTTTGTCGTCCTTCATCATCGAAATAATTGCGGATCATTTAAAATATGTTATTAAACTATAATTCTCGAGAAATATCCGATAAAAAATTAAATTGATAAGAGACGTGCATTACGGAATTGAATTGGATACGTCCAACTCTATTTTAAGGGACCGTTTGAACTGGGGTGAACGGAGTGGAGGGAAAGAAAGTTAGGGATATGATCATAAATTATTTTATTTGAAAAAAAAATAAATAAAAGAAAATGAGAATGAGAATAAGATTTTTTTTTCTAGCGAAGATAAATTTGCTAATCCTCAAATCAAGGATAAGTTGGGAAGAAAAAATATTTAAGCTATATTTTTTAAAAAGTTCAAAATGTTCTTTTATTTTTTATTCTTCATTCTTTCATTAATCATCATCGTGGTTCATTCCCTATTCTAAAGGGATATAATTATCATATAACTTTTTTTCTTTTTTTTTTTCTTTCTTTCCAAAATGATAATTGATATTACCCGTCTTTTCCATTTCATCCTTTCCAAACAAGTGAAGAAGAACAACCCTTCCTTTCCCTTTTTTTCCATTTCATTCATTTTCTTTTCTTTACTCCCTCCTTCATTTCCATGCAAATATCCAAACATAGCCTAAGTGACTATACATAACCAACGACATTTTGTTATAGTTTCAAATTGCGTTGCTGTTCTCAAAAATGATTTTATGATGTTTGCAAAAGTAAGACAAGGATCAAATCGCATATCTAAAAAATTTTATTTAGCGATCTATACCCATATTAATTTAATAATAAAAATAATAAGAAGATTAAGAAATTGACCTTTTGTCGAATGTCTTGAACTCCGCCAACACCACTTGGAATCATCAAATCCTTTTGATCGCCATGGATCTTTTCAGACATTCTTCAAAATATGATGAACATGAATGAGTAGGCATTTTTGATTTTGGGTTGAAATCACACAACTAATTTTTTTTATTCACATTGTTTTCTCAACTCATTAGATAAAATGAAGATGAAGAAGAAGTCTCTCTATGGTTGATGATAATCATCCTCTGTTTTTTTCTCTTATGAATCTTACATTCTAAGAGAATAATAACTACCATCCTTTTTAATTAATTAATTAATTAAAAATTAAAGATAACTTTCAACTCTTGGAGATTAGTTTAAATTGATTGTTGATTTGGTTTGATATATTTATCGTGGGATGAAATGGGAGAGACTCCACGATCCCATATATTTCTCCAACAACAAAATAACTTATTCTTCTTGTGAAACACACCTACATTGTGTCATACCGTATATTTTTAATTTAAAATAATTTTAAATATAATTTTAAATAATCATATTATTCAAAATAGAAATTAATCCAATTAATTTCTGTGAATAAATTAATTTAGAATTCTAAATTCCAAATTAATAACTCAATCCAACATATCATTAAGTTCAAATAATTTAATGGAGCCATCCAAATGAACTATGGACATTATAATTCTAAGCTTCAATAATTTTGACATTCCATTAATACTTTAATTAAAATATCAAAATTATTAATTTCAAATTACTCCACTAAAAATTTAAAACTCTCAAAATTATAAAAATTATTTATATTCAAAAGAATTTGAGTTGTCCATTAATAGTCACTACATATAAATCAATGTAGGCATTTTTCGTTAATCTCTTTAATTATATCTTTATCCATAAGTACCATTGATTCTATAATGAATAATATATTTATGATCCAATTATAAATTGAGCACTCTTATTGTTCAAGCCCCCGAATCAACACTTTTGGGAACCGTCCATTTGACTTCTTTATGAAGAAATGGATTTCATTTGGTATATTAATATTTTTGGCTACTTATGTTGTTATATTTCCAATACACCAAGAATTTGGTATTATGTTTTGGTGTCATATAAAAAAATATAATACAATAAATATAAGTCTATTAATTACTCAGAATTAAGATCGATTCATATATTACCATCATTGATTAATTTTGAATGCTCTATTTTAACAATGGATTTTATTAGAGATTCATTATTAATCACATTTCAATCCTATATAATCAAATTATATAAAGCGCTTTCATTCTGATGGTCTCATTATCAACAATCCAGATAAGATCGTTTCATTCAGAATTTAATAAACTGCGCTAGTAATTTTAAATTAAATATCCCAACTTTAATTTATAATTACAAATAAATTTAGATTATTTTACTTTAAATATTATCCTCTGCATATAATACTTATATACAATATTTAAAGTCACATTTAAATAATCCAAGGATTTTTGATATTTATAAAACATCAAAACATGCATGCAAACATAATATTAAAAAATTTCTTAAATTATTCAGCAAAATAATAAATATCATTTGCTTATGGGCACATATCCCAACAATCTTCCACTTGCCCTAAAGCAAATGAGATATGTCCCTAATTTCCATAACTTCAAGATGTAGCTTAAAATCCTAAGCCGATAATGTTAGTGAATGGATCAGCTATATTGTTCGCAGATGTGATCTTCTCAACTGAAACGTCTTCTCTACTATCAATCTCTCTTACAACGTAAAATTTTCTTTCTATATGCTTTCCTTTATGATGGTTTCTAGGTTCCTTGGCATTGGCTACTGCTTCATTATTATCACAGTAGAGTCTAATTGATTCATGCATATCGGAATAACTTCGATCTTTCAAGAATTTTCAAAGTCAAACTGCCTCTTTAGTTGCTTCACAAGCTGCTATATATTCAGCCTTCATGGTTGGTTAGCAATGCACGTTTGCTTGATGCTTCTCCATATAATGGCTTTTGATAAGCATAAATTCGATAATTTAATTCATATACTTTCATAACGACATTAGCTAGTTTTTAATTAAATTTATTAAATTTTATTTACTTTTCAAACATTACCTTATTACACATAAAGTTTAATTTAATCCAGCAAGATTACATATTCATACATCAATGTTCCTTGAATTTATATGCATATTAAGAGTACTAAAGAATAATAATTCAAAAATACTATCTCATTGTCCTGCCTAGTAGGCTTGAAATCATAATAAACAATGCTACACCATTAACTAATCGTTGTTATGTAGCTTTTGTAATGTACCCATAGGTATATTAACACTACAAGATTTTTGGTTTTCAACAATGAATTTTTGTCATTGCTGAAAGTGCTAAGATCGTTGCGAAAAACATTTCGTAATGAATTTATATTCGTTACCATTCATTATAGAATGTTCGTTGCTGAAGCTCAAATCACTACTTTTAGCAACGAATATAATTCGTTACAGAAAGTCTACCTTTTGCAATGAAAATATTTCGTTACGGAATCTAGAAAATTCATTGCTACTACTTTCCAAAAAAATACGATAATTCGTTACTGAAGTCAAGTTTCCGCAATAATTTTATTTTCATTGCTGAAACAAAATTCATTGCTAAATGTTTTCTGCAACAAATGTTTTATTTAGTAAAATTTGTTACTGAATTTTAGTATCTACAACGAATTTAGTTTCATTGCGAAAAAGAGATGTTGCTAAATAAATTTTTTTTCATTGTAAATTTATTTAAAATTATTGCAAATATAACTTGTTCCTAATATTAAATTTATTGTGGAAAGTCAAATTAGTTATGAATGACTCTAAATTAAATTTCATAAAACTAAATAGCATTAATAAATATATCAACAAAGTCCAAAATCCAAAATACAACCAAAATGTTTTAAACCTAAGTAAAGTATTTAATATCAGCTTAAAAAAAAGATAAACGAGTGAACAATGCATAGACAACTCAATCTCTCTCATCAAAGATGTCAGTGGAAGATGGAGGTGGAGGGTTGCTCAATGATGCAGTCTGTGAAGTCTCAATCGCAGTAATGTGGGCCATAACATTCTCTAGCACTGAGGACATGGTGCCAATCTTTTCGTTGGCTTGCTGAAGCTGCTGAACATGCTCATCATAAGAGGGTCGATCGACATTGTTGAAGAATATGGGCAAAAAATTATAGGGGGCTATTTCTTGATACTCTTTTAATAGCTAGCCAAATATATGTGGTAGAGCCAAATAACCTCTGAAAATTCACATGTTTACCCTGTACTAAGAGAAAGCAAAATTTTTTTATTGAGAGATGCATTCATAAAGCATCAAAAAGTATATAACATAAAAAAAAGAATGTACTTGAGGTATTATTTTTTTATTATTTCATTCACTATTAGTTGAGTAGCTGAAAAGTCACTTTTTGCTGCTTAACCTTACATGCATAAGATTTTTTATATACAAATAAATAATAATTTATAAAATAATCTTCACTTAAATCTGATTTAGTCTAGATTTAGATTATGAGAGATACACATTAATGATCTAAACTATTACACGTTGAAGGGAGACGAGTTGTGGCTTATAGAATGGAACAAACATTTGATTTATTATATATAAAGAATGAAAGCAATGCTCTGTCCAAAGAATACTTCGTCATCAAAATAATTGTAGTTAATTTGAAATACGTTATAAGATTAGAATTCTCAAAAACATGAGATATAAAATTGAATTGACAAGAGAGATGCGTTAGCAAATTGAATTGAGTACATCCAACTCTATCTCCAACTATATCTTAAGTGATTATATATATATTGTTGCTGTTGAAATCTGTTCTCCAACTCGGGCGGGATCGAGCTCTGGGATGGGCTCCCTCCTGCGCGGACCTACAAAATAGTCCTCACACGAGAGGCATTGGGGGTGGCCCTCTGCGGAAGACCCTCTGACGCTCAAGTCAGCGAGGATCGGCAAACAACAAACAAGAGGAGAAGGCTCTCGCTGAAGAGTCTCTCCAAGAGTGGCCTTTCGAGAGCTCTGAGTAGAGCGCTAATGACAGAAATAAGGGAAGCCAAAGCAGAAAGAGAGTGTGCCAGTGAGCAAGTGCGCATACCTGAGGAGTCAGCAGACGACTCTATTTATAGAGGATCACCTGATTTCCTGGGGGCATCGTGGGTCCAAAAGTTGTTAGGATTTGAATCCAGTTTGTTATGAGGTCAGTAAGATTCACATATTGTTGGTTAGAGGATCGACGGCTGGGAGAGCTGGTTGATGTCTCGAGATTTGATGGGTATATAGGCTTCAGGGCTCTAGGCCACTCTCGCGGGTCCTAGGCCACTGTCAGATATGATTTCTATTTGGAATCTTACGGATTTGAACTCTCCCACATCAAATTTCGCAGAGGTCCTTGAATGCCCAGGTCTAGCTGGGGTATAATAATGAATCGGCTGATGAGGTACAGTCGGATAGCTCGACCAGGGCCGAGAGAGACGATATAGCTCGGCTGAGGCCGAGAGATGGTATAGCTTGGCTGAGGCCGAGAGATGATATAGCTCAGCTGAGGCTGAGAGATGTGATGCGTGCCTTAGGAATCCTTGGCACGGTGAGGGGCTAAGGCACCCCGATTCACTGAGGCTGACTTGTCTCTAGCAGGTATTGTTCAGCACGTGGGAGTCAGGGTTGATCCTAGCCCCCTTGCATGATTATTTATGCAATGGCGATTTTACCCCTCAACACATGCCCCCCACTCCCTAGTTCGAAGTGTAGGTTCAGGCGCAGGGAGTATAACTCTGGATGACATGATTTGAGTTGGTTTGGATTTGATAGCCTGTGTAATGGTGCTCTAATTAGTGCCGCATGGCCATCTTGCTTTTACGGAATGGAACCGTCACTTTCTAGGGGCAACGGTTGGGGGAGCGCCATGCAGCAAATCTCGGTTTTCACAGTGCCTACAGCGGTGGTTCTGGGCGTTTTGAATTTTGGGGCTTTCTGCTTTAATAGCTGTTCATGGTTCTTTTGCCTATAAAACAGGAGGAGAGGGCCGTTTTAGGCCATCCTCCAAGGTTTTCTTCCCCATGAGTTGTGAGAGTTTTTATGATGCCTGTGTCCCTTGGGCTGAGAGTGGGGGGACTGAGTTTTCCTTTTGCAAGTCGTCTTTCCCCGGATAGTTGGGGTGATGAAGGAGTCGCTGAAGAGCAACTCATCCTCCAGAGAGGAGTTTCGGAGATCATATGGAGAGTGCATAGGAGGTCCGCAGGGATCACATGGAGAGCGCACATACACGCTTTATGTATGTCCTTTGTGGTTTGCTACGGGGGTCACAGGGTAGAAAGTGCACATGTACCCCTGTAGCATGCGCGGACTTTTCCTTCTCCCTCGGGCTGGATGTTTAGCCCCTCCGTGCGGGGAATCTTTTGAGGGGGGAGATGGTGTGTTGTCTTCTAGTACATTGCCTTTTGACTTTGGTAGTGACTAGCAGACTAACACCCGGCTTGGTGCAAGGATCAATAGGTCTTTTGACCTGGTTGTGATCCTCCAACATATCCGTCCGAGGGATCGGTGGATGGGTTTCCTTGCTCAATAGAGCTCATCCACTCATTCTGATTTCTCTGATATCTTGGGTCGGATGCCGAGATATCATTATTAACCGAATCTGGTCACAACAGTCAGGCCGAGCCATTTGTTCGTCTTTATTTCTTGTGCTATGATGCACTTGTAATGCCTCTTTGGAGGTTGTAATCCCTTTCATTGGTAAAGAAATAAAGAGCTTTTATTCATTCTTCTTTTAGCACCTGCTTCTTTTTCGATGTGATTGTGCTTGAGAGTTACTACTTCCATATTGTGTTTTTGGGTCATAGCATATTTTGGCAGCGTTCTTGCTACCTTGTTTTGCTAAGGCCAATGTCCGGTCCTCTGTGGAGGAAAGCATTTGTCCCTGTTCGGGTTAGAGGTGGACCTGGGCGGTCCCGGGGACTCATGTGGCAAGCATGATCCTGTTTGTAGAATGAAGCAGGTATTTCTTCGAAAAGGGATAGCTCGTATGTCTTTTCGGTCGAGTAGAAGGAGGTTGCTTACTTCTGCCGAAGTATCATAGGACGTCTTAGTTGCGTCAGAGAGTTTGAGATATTACTCGAGCTTTAGATAATTTTTTAAGAGTATGCCATTTGATTCGGCCGAGGTTTTAGATAATCACTCGGTTGTAGCCGAGGCTTTGAAATATCGCTCGGTTGTTGCCGAGGATTTCAGAATATCGCTCGATCATTGCCGAGGATTTTGGAATATCACTCGGTCGTTGCCGAGATTTGGAATATTGCTCGGTTGTTACCGAGGATTCAGAATATCACTCGGTTGTTGTCGAGGATTTTTATAGTTTACTTGGTCCTTATTGCAACTGTGGATTCAGGTGCGGACGACCAAAGAGGATGAAGGCTACCCGAGCGATGGAGGGGGCGCCTGAAGCCTATAAATTGGCCACTCTCAGAGAGGGCGAGCTATGTTGCTCAAGTGTTGGCCACTGGTACATTCTTTCCTTTGCATTTTTTTGAGGACATTTGATTTGAGGAAGTCTGGCAGATTTTCAAGGATATTTACTTCGAAAATGATCCGGCAGATCAGAGGGAGTCTAGTCCTAAGAAGGGAGCTCCTTGAGCGCCTCAACGTTATTAATGATCCTCTTCGACGAGGGGCGGGACTCTTTGTTTCTCGCGAGCGCCCACTGAGGTGGTGATGCATGGTGTTTTTCCACGGGCTAAGATTAATGGCTCGAACGATCGAAACATTCACCAGGAGCGATTTAAATACTGATGAGAAGGATGCCTCTGTTAGTCATCTCTTCAGCTGATCTCCAAGAATTCCTGGGTTCTGAGATGGCATCTGAAGGTGAGGGGCAATCAACTGTGGTGCAGAGCAGTGGCGCTAATGGTCGTGAGGGGTCCCAGGGGAGCCGTGTTATGGTGACCGTCGATGGGGAGGCCCTGGCGTCAATGTTCGCAGATCACGAGCGGCTCTAGAAGGGGGCCGAACAATATCTGGCCGTTTCTATGAGGGAAGTTGAGCTCCTTCACCGTGCCAACGACCGGCTGGAGGGGGAAGTAGCATCCATTCGACGTAAGGTCGCCGAGTCAGCTCGGCGTGGGGAGGGTTCGGCGGCTCCTAGAGAAGATGATAAGGCTCAATGAGGGCTCATGTATCTTTTTCTTTCTTTTTTGCCCTTTTCGTGATGAATAAAAAGAGGATTTCTATAACTTTCGTATCCGCCGTTATTTCCAAATGTTTGTTCTTATCATTCGGCCTTGGCCGAGATTTTTTGATAAGTGACGCTCTTCGGCTCTGATGAGGCTTTTATTCTTTGGTACCAGCTGGGGCTTGTAAGCTGCCCAAACCTTGGACAAAGTTTCTTCATCATTCGGTCCGGTCGGGCTTGTATCCTGCCCGAATTTGAACGACGTTTTGGAGACCATTTGGTCTGGCCGGAGCTTGTAAGCTGCTCGAATCCGAACGAAGTATTGGAGACCATATGGTCCGGTCGGGGCTTGTAAGCTGCCCGAATCTGAATGAAGTTTTGGAGACCATTTGGTCCGGCTGGGGCTTGTAAGCTGCTCGAATCCGAACGAAGTTTTGAGACCATTTGGTCCGGCCGGGGCTTGTAAGCTGCTCGAATTCGAACAAAGTTTTGGAGACCACTTGGTCCAGTCGGGGCTTGTAAGCTGCCCGAATCCAAACAAAGTATTGGAGACCATTTGGTCCGATCGGGGCTTGTAAGTTGCCCAAATCCGAATGAAGTTTTGGAGACCACATGGTCCGGTCGGGGCTTGTAAGCTGCCCGAATCCGAACGAAGTTTTGGAGACCACTTGGTCCGGCCGGGGCTTGTAAGCTGCCCAAATTTGAACGAAGTTTTGGAGACCACTTGGTCCGGCCAGGGCTTGTAAGCTGCCCAATCTGAACGAAGTTTCTTGATATTTTACTTGGCCCTGCCAAGGTACAGAGATTTGATTCGAGGCTCGGCCCTGCCGAGGTTCGGAGATTTAACTCGAGGCTCGGCCCTGCCGAGGTACGAAGATTTGATTCGAGGCTCGGCCCTACCGAGGTATGAAGATTTGGCTCGAAAAATAGCTCGATTGTGCCGGGAATGGATGCGTAAGCGACATCTGTTTTCTATTACGACCTTTCAGAAAAAAAAAATGACCGTAGCGGTCGTGCCACGAAGAATAGAAACAAGATGCCAAAGTTGTAAATGGGGTAAGTCTATAGAGGCGTACTCTATTGGTGATATATACGGAGATTGTCCGAACTCCATGTCCGGGGAATGAATTTCCCATCCAAATCCTGGAGCTTGTAGGTGCCGGGTCCGATGACTTCTACTACTTGATAAGGGCATTCCCAGTTTGGCGACAGCTTTCTTGCTCCAGCGGTTTGAAACGGATGCTTTCCGGAGGACGAGGTCGCCGGGCGAGAAGGATTTTCCTTTGACTTTGGAGGCGTGGTGACGAGCCACTCTTTGTTGGTATGCAGCTACTTTGATTCGAGCTTTCTCTCTGATCTCTTCTACTAGGTTGAGATTGGTGCGAAGTTGCTCATCGTTAGCTTCCTCTGAGTAGCTCTCCACTCGCGGAGAAGGGAGTCCTACCTCCACAGGGATAACGGCTTCCGTGCCAAAGGCTATCCGAAATGGGGTCTCGCCGGTGGGGATTCTCTGGGTAGTGCGGTAAGCCCATAGGACATGATGAAGTTTGTCCGCCCATCTGCCTCGGGCTCTAGCGAGCCAAACTTTGATCCCTTAACACAGGGTCCGATTAGTTACTTTGGCTTCTCCATTGGCTTGTGGATGCCCCACCGATGTAAGGCGGTGGCAGATCACATGTTCCTCATAGAAACCTTGAACTTTGGGTTATCAAACTGCCTGCCATTGTCAGTGATGATTGTATGCGAAAGGCCGAAGCGGCAGATAATGGATCTCCACACAAAGTCCCTGGCCCGAGCTTCGGTTATTTGGATAACTGCCTCAGCCTCCACCCACTTGGTGAAGTAGTCAATGGCGACAAACAAAAATTTTCTCTATCTGGTGGCGAGGGGGAAAGGGCCAAGAATATCCATCTCCCACTTAGCAAAGGGCCAAGCAGAGGAAATATGGACTAAACTGGTGGAGGGGAGCCTCTGGATGTTGGAGTGTCTCTGACATGAGTCACAAGCTCGGACGAGATCATCAGCATCCTTTTGCATAGTGGGCCAATAGTACCCCTGGCGCAGCACCTTGTGGCATAGAGATCGACTCCCCAGATAGTTGCCACAAATTACTTCATGTACCTGCAGAAGAGCATAATCAGCTTTAGATGGGCGAAGGCACTTGAGCAATGGCATGAAAAAGGATCGCTTATTGAGCTGGTCATCGACCAACACATAGTGGGCAGCTTGCAATTTCAGCTTTCTTGCCTCCTTACGGTCGGCTGGGAGCGACCCTTCTTTGAGATACCTCGAGATGGGGTCGAACCAGGATGGCTCGGTCTCAATCTGCATCACTCGGTCTGCCTCCGCGATGCTAGGCTTTTCCAGGATTTCTAGGGAAAACTTTCGTTCGACACTCATTGATTTCGCAGTCGCCAGTCGGGATAATAGATCAACATGGGCATTCTTGGATCTGAGAATCTGGATAACTTCAAATTCAGAGAAGTGAGAAAGCAAGTCCCGCACCTGCTGGAGATACCGAATCATGTTTGGCTTCTGGGCCTCAAACTCACCCCGCACGTGACCAGCCACCAATTGAGAGTCGGTGAAGGCATTTAACTTCTTCACTTTGAGGTCACGGGTGATTCGAAGTCCAGTAAGTAGAGCTTCATACTCGGCTTCATTATGGAGGCTGGGAAGGAGAAGCGAACGCCATACTCGAAGGTAGCCCCTTCTGGGCTGGTGTGGATTAGGCCAGCGCCTGAGCCATCGGCATTGGATGATCCGTCAACATGGAGCAGCCACAGGGCATCAGATTTTGATTGCTCGGGGGAGTCTGGAGTGGAACCATCCTCCGGGATAGTACATTCAAGGAGGAAGTCAGCTAGAACCTAGGCCTTGATGGCCGGGCGAGACTGGTACCGGATGTCATGCTCGCTTAGCTCGACTGCCCATTTAGCCATCCTTCCTGATGTCTCCGGGCGATGAACCACCACCTTGATGGGTTGGTCGGTGAGAACTGTCACATAATGCGACTGGAAATATGGCCGCAGCCTCCGAACCAACGTTACCAGGGCCAAAACCAACTTCTCGATCTGGGTGTACCTTGTCTCGCGTCCCGGAGCAGTTTGCTGACATAGTAGATCAGCTTTTGAGTCTTTTTCTCTTCTCTGACCAAAATGAGCCAATTGTGCCTTCTGAAACCGCCAAGTACAGGAATAGCATCTCTCCCGAGTTGGGGCTGCTGAGGAGGGGTAGAGAGCCGAGATACCTCTTGAGGTCCTCGAATGATTTCTGGCACTCGGGAGTCCATTGAAAATTCTTGGCAGATTGAAGAGCTTTAAAGAAGGGAAGGCACCTTTCGGTCGATCGAGCTACGAAGCGGTTGAGGGCCGCGATCCTTTTTGTCAGGCGCTGGACCTCTTTGATAGATGTTGGGGGTGTCATTTGCTGAAGGGCTTGAATCTTCTGCGGGTTGGCTTCAATGCCTTGCTGATAAACCATAAAGCCTAGAAACTTCCCAAAATTGACACCGAAGGCACACTTGTTGGATTGAGCTTCATCCGATATTTTTGTAGCGTCGCGAAGCTCTCAGAGAGGTCCTCAATGTGCTGGGAAGCTTCTTTGCTTTTGACCAGCATGTCATCGACATATACCTCAATGTTTCGGCCGATTTGCTCCTTGAAGACCTTGTTGACCAGCCTTTGGTAAGTTGCACCTACATTCTTCAGACCAAAAGGCATGACACGATGGCAATATGTACCTCAATCGGTTATGAAGGTGGTCTTTTCTTCATCCTCAGGCGCCATTCGGATTTGATTGTAGTCAGAATAGGCGTCCATGAAGGTTAGCATCTGATGCCCTAAAGTAGCATCTACAAGCTGATCGATCCGAGGGAGAGGGAAGCTGTCCTTCAGGCAGGATTTATTGAGGTCGGTGAAGTCGATGCAAATCCACCATTTGCCATTCGACTTCTTTACCATGACGACATTGGACAGCCAGCTCGGATAGTTTACCTCCCGAATGAAGTTTTCCTTAACAAGTTTGTCGACTTCTTCCTCAATCGCCTTCTGCCGCTCAGGGGTGAAGCTCCTCTTCTTCTACTTTATGGGCCGGGACATCTCATCCACATTAAGACGATGGACGAGAACATCCGGACTGATTCCTGGCATATCGGAGGCTGACCAGGCAAAAACATCAGCATTCCTTCGGAGAAAGTCGATCAGCTCCGTCCGAGGTTTCCCTTTTAGCAATGACCCGATCTTTATAGTTTGGTCTAGCTGGGCTTCGTTCAGCGCACCTCCTCCAGCTCTTCAGCTGGTTCTCCCCGTTGCTCGGCAAAATCTTTCCGAGCATCCAGTCCATCAACCTCGGGCAATTTGGATTGCAGGCTGGTGATGAAACACTACCGAGCTACAGCTTGGTTTCCTCGGACTATTTGTACTCCCCATCCGGTAGGGAACTTCATTGCTAAGTGCGGGATGGAGACAGCGGCTCTAAGGGACATCAGGCCGGGTCTCCCAAAAATTGCATTGTAGGGCGATCGAAGCTTGGTCACCAGAAAATCTGTGTGGACCGTGGCAACGGAAGGCCAAGTTCCTGCATGGACCGTCAAGGTCACGACTCCTTCCGGGGTGATAACATCACCGATGAACCCCATTAGGGTGGAGTCCACAGCTCGAAGATTCTTCATAAGCAGTTTTATCTTCAGAAACACATCGAGATACAAAACATTGACGGAGCTTCCACTATCAATGAGAATTCGATCTACATCATAGTTGTTCAGATTAAGGGATACAACCAACGCATCATTATGCGAGAACTGTATTTTCTGGAGGTCGCTATCAGAGAAGGAGAACTCATTTGTTCGCACTTTCTATGGCGCCGAACCTTCTTCATCGTTCTGCCCACTCGACAGACTGCCAACTGCCTCGATCACATTAATATGACCAGCGACCGAAGGATTCGGAGGAGGAGGTTGCTGAGGCTCAGGTTGACGATCGCCCCCATTCCTTGGCTCGGGTGCTCTCCTGAATTGGTCCAGCCTACCCTGCTGGATGAGCATTTCGATCTCGTTCTTCAGCTGCTAGCACTCCTTAGTGTCGTGGCCATGATCCTGATGGTAGCGGCAGTATTTGGTGGGATCTCTCCAGGTAGCATTTCCTCGGAGAGAGGTGGTCGGGGGAGCTGGCGCTCTATTTCCATGAGGATCTCCGCCCTTGGAGCAGTGAGCGGAGTGAACCGGTTGAACCTCCTTGGTGGGCTCCGGGTGCGTTCCTCGGCAGGGGCGGAGGAACCCTTTGGCGGCAAGGGGACTTGGCTGGCGGGCGGATCGGTGCTTGTCCGAGCACTTGGGCTCCTTTTTCCTTGTTAGCTCGGTGCGGGCAGCTCTTCGTGATTCTTCGACTTTGGCATTTTTGTCTGCCAGAGCCATCATGTCGGAGAGGTTCTGAGGGTAGCTGACCTCCAGCGCTAGGTAAAAGTCACTCTCCTTCAATACTCCGCCTGCTAGGTGGACTTGGCCACCTCATGATTAAGGTGGTCCACTTCCAACATGGCCGTGTTAAAACGGCCGAGATATTTTTTCAAGGACTCCCCCTCTCTCTGCTTAACCTCAGGGAGGGAGTCGGATCTCCACCGGTGACGATGGCTACTGACGAACTGGCTGATAAAGAGGTGGCTTAGCTCATCGAACGGACTAACAAAACCTGGTTTCAAAGCATTGAACCAGGTTCGAGCGGATCCCCTGTGGGTGGAGGGGAAGGCACGGCAGAGGATTGCATCTGATGCCCCGTGGAACATCATGATCGATCTGAAGCTGCTGAGGTGGTCGTCGGGATCGAGGCCCCATGATAGGGCTCGATGGCGGGTGATGCATGTCGTAGCACAATGATTAAAACACCTTAATTTCACTATTAGGATAGCGAGAGTAAGGGATCGATTCCACAGGGACTTTAGCGATTATCTTGAAATAATTTTATAAATTTAACTAAATAGATAACTAAGTAGATAATTAATAGTGCAAAATAATAAGATATGGTTTATCTTATTAGAGCACGGCTCGTACCCGTAGATCACGGCCATTTTAAGAATAAATCAGTCTAAATTATTTTCACTTAAATAAAATTTAATAATAATTAAATATGCATAAAACTTTGTTTCAATAACATCCAAGAGTGCATATTAAAATCTAAAATAAAAGAATTTTAATTTCTAATAGTAATAAAAGAGCAACAAATTCTCCTACACCAAACCAAATATGGGATGAACGGTTCGGAGATAGGCTGAACTGGGTGCTGCCTTTCTTCCTTCACAGACGCCAAGCCACGGACGCAGCGCATGGAACACAGGACTCTTCACGGACGGCCGCTTGCTCCAAGCCACGAACAGAACCCACAGACTTCTCACAATGCCACGGAACAAAGCTATTAGGGAAGGAAAAAGGAAGAACAGGCTCTGGGCATGGACGGAACAGAGCTTACGAACGGCGGATCTCGCGGATGCAGCGCGCTGGATGGATGGCTTCCTTGGAATAGAATCTCTCCCAAGCCTTTGCCTCTATTTGTAGAGGCCCGGATAAGGTGAAGATGCGGCGTTGATGCGGCATTACCAAAACAGAGGACGCGGAAGCCAAAACAGAGGATGCGGAAGCCACCGAAGAAAATCTGGATAAATCCTCAATAAAATTCAAATTCCTTCAAAAGGAATTTAATTCTCTCAATTTGATAACTTCCAATCTAATCTATTCTTTAATTTATGGAGGAAACTATTAGAATTTGAATTGAGAAGAATCTGCTGAAAGAAAACAGAAAACGGCTGAGAAGACGATGAAGTCGGCAATGTGTTTGCCATTTTTGCTTTGAAATCTGTGCTAAATCCTTATAAAATCAATTCCGAGCTCGTTTTAAGTCCGATTTGAGTGCCGTTTACATCATTAAATCTAAAAATCGAGCTTTTAAGTTGATAAAATTTTATCTAAAATATTATATAAATATTAAAATATTAAATAATAATAAGTATGTTAAATGATTAATTAATAGATTTAATGATAATTATTATGCGTTTATCACTCCCCCCAACTTGAATCTTACTCGTCCTTGAGCAAATAAGAAATTTAGAAATATGTACCAAGCTAGTCCAAGAATTGATGTTATCTTATAGTTATTTTTTTATATATATATATATATATATATATATATAAGATCATAAGGGAGGTACTTCATTGGATTATTAAGTTTTTTTTTAGTGATAAAGTGTAGTCCATAAGATTTTATAGAAGTCTTTCTTCACCAAATTTCCACTTCTCTAATTAAGTCTTCTAACTTAATTTGGGTTGGGTGTAATGTCTTTTGTGCTTTGGTTTCCTTATTTATTTATTTATTTATAAAGTCAGTGCAATGTCCTAACCCCTTGCTTTCTAATTAACCCTTGTAGCGAGCTTTAGGCCAATGGCTCCCAAACCTATTGGTTTTAGGGCATTAGGTGTAAAACACCCCTCGGACTTACTTACTCGAGTTAAAAAGGCTTTAGGTAGGACTGACTCTATTTAGGTTCTTTTACATTCCCACCTTTTTACGCGAACAACATCACTTTTTTAGGTGACGGGGCCCGGTTACTCAGTGAAAAATGCTAAGAACCTAATCTATTAACTTTAAGATAGATTTTTTTCTTTTTTCTTTCTTTCTTTTTTTTCTTTTTTTTTTTTGAATAATATTTTCACCCATACCCTTATTAAGTAGATTGTACTATTAAGATTAGTGGTCAGGAGGGTCTGAAATTATTCTAAAAATTATTCTGGGCTAAACCCTACCTTTTATTAGGTTTTCTTAATAATTTATTCCTCAGTATTTAAAAAAATAATAATCTAACCATTAATTCATTAGTAGACTGCTTGATTAACTTCAAATTGAGATAGAATTTGGTAACACATCTGATTATAGTTTTACTCGAGGATTTATTCTTTTTTCTCCCCCCCCCCAACTTAATTTCCGTTGTCCCTAATGGAAGAAAAATTAATTAATTGCAAGGAAAGATACTACCTGGTAGAGTATTTGAAGGTTGGAAGTTTCATTGTTGCCATCTTCTTTCAATCTGCTTCTATTGCTCTTCTCTGGTCATACTAAAAGAACACACTAAAAGAACAGAAAGTTAAAAATAACTAATAAACTGGGTTGCCTCCCAAGAGCGCTAAGTTTAAAGTCTTTAGCCAGACTGTGCTACTTATTATGATAATGTTGGGTTCACAAGATCAATTGATTCAACAACTTCTCCATCATTAATTTCTTCTATATATGGTTTCAAACGTTGGCCATTTACTTTGAATGTATTTCCCTGCTTCTTTAAGCTCTACAGCTCCATGGGGAAATACTTGAGTTACTATAAAAGGTCCATTCCATCGTGAACGAAGTTTTCCAGGGAAAAGGTGAATCTTGAATTGTAAAGCCATACTTTTTGATTTGGTTCAAAAAATTTTCTACTAATAAATTTGTCATGATATGCTTTGGTTCATTCTTTATAAATTTTTGAGCTCTCATATGCCTCATTTCGTAGCTCTTCTAACTCATTCAATTGGAGTTTTCTATTGACACCTGCATTTTTCATATCATAATTAAATTGCTTGATAGCCCAAAATGCACGGTGTTCTAATTCTACAGGTAAATGACATGCTTTTCCAAATACGAGCCTGTAAGGAGACATTCCTATGGAAGTTTTAAATGCAGTACGATAAGCCCATAATGCATCATCCAAACGTTCTGACCAATCTTTCCTATCAGGTCTCACCATTTTCTCAAGGATATTTTTAATTTCTCTATTTGATATTTCAACTTGGCCACTAGTTTGGGGATGATAAGGTGTAGCTACCTTATGAGTAATTCCATATTTGTTCATTAATGCTTCAAAGTGTCTATTCGTGAAATGTGCACCCCCATCACTAATTATAGCCCTTGGGCATCCAAAACGACTAAGGATATTATGCTGAATAAACTTGATTACAACTTTATGGTCATTGGTTCGAGTTGCCATGGCTTCAATCCATTTTGACACATAATCAACTGCCACTAGAATGTATTCAAATCCAAAAGAGGAAGAAATGGGCCCATAAAATCAATACCCCATACATCAAAAATTTCTACAACCAAGATAGGGTTTAGGGGCATCATGTCTTTTCGAGATATATTTCTAGTTTGTTGACATTGGAGACAATTACGGCTAAATTCATGTGCATCTTTAAAAAGAGTTGGCCAATAAAACCCACTTTGCAGTACCTTTGATGCAGTTTTCTTTCCACTAAAATGTCCTTCACATGCAAGAGAATGACAGAAGTTAAGTATACTTTTGAATTCACTTTCGGGAACACATCGCCTAATCACCTGATCTGAACAGTACTTAAAAAATTCAGGGTCTTCCCAAAAGTAATATTTGATTTGTGAGAAAAATCTATCTTTTTCTTGTTTTGTCCAGTGGGAAGGTACTTTTTCTGTTGCCAAATAATTCACAATATGGGCAAACCAGGGAAGATTGCTATGGGAAATTGAAAACAATTGCTCATCAGGGAACCTATCTCTGATTATTTCTTTATTGTATTCCACTGAGATCCTAGAGATATGATCTGCTACCATATTTTCAGAACCCTTCTTATCTAAGATTTCTAGATCAAATTCTTGTAGTAGGAGGATCCATCTAATTAGTCTGGGTTTTGTATCCTTTTTTGATATAAGATGCCTCAACGCTGCATGATCTGAGTAAACTAAAACTTTAGACCCTAACAGATATGATCTAAACTTTTCTAGGGCAAACACAACTGCTAGTAATTCTTTTTCAGTGGTAGTATAGTTCATTTGTGCATCTGAAAGAGTTTTGCTAGCATAATAAATTACATGAGGTTCTCGATTGAGTTTCTGTCCTAGAACTGCACCTATAGCATAATCAGAAGCATCACACATGATTTCGAAAGGTATGGTCCAATCTGGGGGCTTGATAATTGGTGCAGTGGTCAAAGCAGTTCGAATGATGTTATAGGCTATTAGACAATCTTTATCAAAATTAAAAGAACTATCCTTGGTCAACAAATTACATAATGGTCGAGAAATTTTACTGAAATCTTTGATGAAACGTCTATAAAAA